>CAUYRT010029093.1:0-116917 GCA_963574885.1 Lepilemur ruficaudatus
TAGAAAAAATTAGCCGGGCATGGTGGTGCATGCCTGTAGTCCCAGCTACTTGGGAGGCTGAGGCAGAAGGATTGCTTGAGCCCAGGAGTTTGAGGTTGCTGTGAGCTAGGCTGACACCACGGCACTCTAGCCCAGGCAACAGAGTGAGATTCTCTCTCAAAAAAAAAAAACCCAAGAAGTTGCACACAAATTACTTCCACCCATACCCCGTTGGCCTTAGTCATGTGGCCACAGCTAGCTGCAAGGGAATCTGGAAAAGGTAATCTTCTGCTAGGTGACCATGTGTTATGGATTGAATTGTGTCTCCCCGCATACCCCCCAAAAATTCACAGGTTGAAGCCCTAACCCCCAATGTGACTATATGTAAAGAAAGAGCCTTTAGAAAGGTAATTAAGGTTAAATGAGATCATAAAAGTAGGGCCCTAATCTGACGTAACTGGTGTCCTAATAAGAGAGACACCAGAGGAAAGGCCATGTGAGTACACAGTGAGAAAGTGGCTGTCTGCAAGCCAGGAGAGAGGCCTCAGGAGCCTTAAGGTGTCAGCACCTTCATCCTGGACTTCCAGCCTCCAGAACTGTGAGAAAACAAAATTCTGTGTTTAAGCTACCCAATCTGCGGTATTTTGCTGTGGGCAGCCCAAGCTGACTAATAAACCATGTTTTCAACTAAAAATTATTTCATTATGTGAAAAAGTGAAGTATGGATATAGGGAGACAACTGGTTGTCTCTACCACGTCTGCAACCAAATGAATGAGCGACGCACACTGCATGGCAGGGACCCGGCGGGGGCGCTGGGGATCTCAGCATGGATAAAGTCAGGTGCTTGGGAACTCAAAGCCCAGGAAGGGAGACTGACAAGAAAATGGTGTCAATCTAACATGGAAAACGTCATGCTAGAAGTATTAGTAATAATCAACATTATTGAACCACCTCCTGTCTTTGCTATTTTACATTCTTTACCTATATTTATGTATTTCATTTGTATAGTAACTCCTTACAGATGAAGAAACTGAGACGGGGGACAGAGAAAGGGCACTGACCCGGCCTGGGAGCTAGACATCGAAGGCCAGGGTGTTGGAAAACCTTTCCTAATGAGGCACCCTGAGCTGCGTCTTCAAGGACAAGCAAAGGTTAGATGGGCCGTGAAAAGAGAAAGCACATTGCTGGAAGAAGGAAATGTTAAGAGAAAAGTTCTGGCCACATGAATCATCCTGTTAGAGGAAGCTGTATTTCTTCCCAGGGAACACTGAGCATGTGACCAGAGAATAAAGAGGGACACGTTCTGGAAGGCCTTGAATGACATGCTGGGATACTTGGGCATTATTCCGGAGGTGGTGGGGAGCGTGAAGGGGTGTTATGCAGGGGAGATGCTGCTAGATCTCTATTGCAGAGTCACTAGCCCAATGGCAGTGTTAGGAAGGATTTAAAGGGGCCTGGGACTCAAAGCAGAGACACCAGTTATGAGGCCATTACAACAGTAGAGAGGAGAGCTGTCAACGGCTGCCCTGCAACAGAGGTGATCAGAGCAGAGGGAAGAAGATGGCTTCAAGAAATATTCGAGAAATTAAATCAGTACAAATGAATGGCCATTAAGTGAAGATGCAAGGAGGAAGAGGTAGGAGCAGACACGCAGGTCCCCACATTGAGTAACAGAGGGGATAGTGGAGGTATTGAATGAGAAAGAAAGATTTCCTGAGGACAGGCTGGATTCCTTGGGAAGATAGTGAGCACGTTGTAGAACGTGATGAATTTGAGGGGCCTATGAGACATCCAGGTGGAGATGTCTAATAGACAGTTGCATATGAACTTGGCAGGTGAGGTGTTGGCTGGGGAAATGCACGTGGATGAATTCATCCCTATACATACAGGTGTTGGCTAAGTCTCAGAAATGAATAATGACCCTGTGGAGAGTAAAGAAAGTGTGGGCAAAGGACATAACTCAATGGGAACATCATCATTGAGGGAGAAGACAGAACGTAGGAGACTGGGAAGTAGGCTGGAAAAGAATGGTCAGTGGTCAGAGCAGAACAAGAGAGGATGTTGTCTTGGAAACAAGACAAGAGAGTAGAACATTTTGAGAAAGAGGATGTAGTCAGCAGTGACTTTAAAGGGAGTCCTATAAGGCAAGGAGGGATAAATGTCCCCTTAGCAGTAATAAAGTTGTCGGTGGCTGTTTTAGTGAAGACGCATGAGCAGAAGCCTGTGTTTGGGAAGCTAATGAGAAAGCAGGAGGTGAGGAAGAGGAGCCAGCAGTGTAAACACTTGATAGAAACTTGGGTGAAGCCACCCAGACATTACATGCCCTCAAGGGAAGAACACACGACACTTACAGAGCAGTCTTGCCCAAACAAATCAAATCTGAATCTGACCGAGCATCCGTCCAACTACCAGTTGGATACAGAAATACAGAGGACAGGTGAACATGTTAAAACACACCGCAGGGATGCAATCTGAAAACTCTAGATTATAAGAAACTCTGCAGGACAAACAACCCAGTTTTTTAAAATAAATAAATTGCTAGGGAAGGAAAAAGATATGGAGGGAAACTTTTAGATTTAAAGAGAATTAAAAATCAGATCAGCCAATCACAGTTTCAAGGCAGACCCTATTTAGATCCTGATTCAAACAAACAAAATTTATGAGACAAATGGGAATTTGATTATTGACTGGATATTTGATGGTATAAGAAATAACTATTAATTATTTTAGTGCACTAATGTTATTGTGCTTATGTTAAAAAGGAAGTCCTTATGTTTTAGAGATACATAATCAAATACAAAAAAATAAAATGTATGATATCTGAAATTTGCTTCAATATAATACAAGGGGAGAAAGTAGATGGGGCATTGACGGGTCAGGTTTGGTGGACATGGGCTAACAGTTGTCAAAGGTGGTGATGGGATTCGTTATAGTATTGTGTCTATTTCTATGTCTGAAATCATTCATAAGAAAGAATGAAAAAAAGTTTGGCTGGGAAGGGAAGAAGAGGCCGAGGAGGACCTGATTGGATGGGAAGCAGATTTGATGGGCCCAGCAAGGCCCCCAAACCAGATGTTTATACCTCCCCATGTTCCCCCCACCTCCCTTCCTCTCCCTAGTTCCGGGGACAAGCCCACTCTGAGCTCCCATCCCAAGATACATAAGGAGGAACAGTGAGACCCAAGATCCTTGAGTCAAATGGGTCGGAGGTCAGATATCAGGGTAGAAATGGCCGCTTCTTAACGTCAGAGAAACAAAATCAGTGTCAGCCGCTGGTGATCTCTTGTTCACCATTGTCCACCACTGGTGAGGGTGCCCCTGCTTCAAGGGCATGAGATGGAGGAAAGCTCATCCTTTCAGAGACTCATTCAGAGACTCCTGGGCGTAAAGGGGCCTCAAGAAGCCATCAAATCCATCTCCTTGTCTCCAAGTCTGGGATTTCAGAGTTGACCAGATACGTAGAGTTAAGAGATGAGAGTTTCTGTCCCACAGCCTCCATAGCTAAGCATATGCGAACCCTGGGAAAGTGGCTTAGCCTCTCTGGGCCTCAGGTTTGTACACTGTGCAACGAGGATGAATGTCACTGGTATTGGGGTAGGGCGGGACACTAGCCACTGAGCTGTGGACTCTGCAGGACCTCAGCTTCCTCTGGGGATGCCTTCACAGAGAGCAGCCTCCTCATGCCTCCCCCGGCCCCCCGCCCGGCCCTGCCTGCACCAGCCTCTCTGCATCTGTCATCAGCCTGCTTTGCTCCCCCGGGCCAGGCTTTGTTTGGGGGCGGCTGGCAGGCTGCCCGTGCGCACAGCAGAGGCAGTGATACCTGTTGCTGCAGACAACATTTCGCAGGCTGCGTCATCACCCACCCTTCCAGCCGGGCCCCACGCCACCACGGCCCCCAGTTCAAAGAGGTCCAGAGTCCAGAATAACCAGGCCTAGCTCCCAACTGCCTCACCCCCATTCACCCACTACTTGCCCATAACTTCCGTCCAAAGAGAGGGCAAGCAAAGCAAGAACGAGTCCCAAGCTCCTACTCTGCACCCTGTCAGAGGCACAATGCAATCATGCTGCATCCCTTGGCTACTGAATCCTTATAATCCTGTGAGGTAGGTGCTGGAACTAGTCACATTTCACAGCTGGGTAAGACTGAGATGCGGAGAGGGGAAGAGCGTTACTCAAGGTGTGTGAGGGGCAGAGGCAGCATTTCAATCTATTAGACCCTCAAGTGCAGTGGAGACACCTGGGGACACAGTCCCAGCACTAGTCTCTCCATGTCAGGGGAGACTAGCACCATATTCTCCTAAGCCGAGTTTGGATGGACCAAGGGAAGTTATGCTGCATCTTCAGGAAAAACAAAAATTTATGCCATTCATGGTCCCCCAGTGCTCTTTGGGGTGGAGACCCCCACGTTAACTGCCTTTCCAGTCTGGGGAACAGGCTTCTGATCTCATGCTCAGCCCCAGGCCCCCAGGGGTGCTGACCAGGGCCTATGTGTGCCTGGCCCTGTGCTGGGACACATGGGTGGAGTCGGAGGACAGGCCTCTGCCCTCCTGCCCAGAGAAGGGAGGCCCAAGGGGGAGATTGAGAGGATAGGGAGAAGCAGGGACCTCAAGCAAGACATTCACCCCTCTGGGGCATCTGAGGCAACAGGTCCTAAATGACCAGAGGAACCCTAAATACAGTGTCAGCCACGTGGGGACCATCCCAAGGCATGTCCTGGCCTTTGCTCATGCTGTTCTCTAAGCCTTTCCGTCCAGCTCTCTTCTTGGGCACTCCTACTCATCCTTCAATACCAAGAAGAATACCGATATTTCTTCCTTGGGGAAGTCTCCCTGGGTGTCCACAAGAGAGTTTTTTGTCCCTTCTGGGCACTCCTGCAGGGTGTTTTGACGATTCACTCATGAGTCTCTCTCTCCCCACTAGACGGAGCTCTCTGAGGCCAGGGACCTGGTCTGAGTCATCCTTAGATCCTGCCGCACTGCCTAGCTTGGGGCCTGGAAACGGAGTGAGAGTTTAGGAATGCTTGGGTGTTTATGGTGGGGGGAGTTTAGGCCTGTTGGGGCACTTGGACCATAGTCACTTTCCCAGGCTAGGGGATAAGCAGCAATCCAAGAAAGCTTCTTGGACGTGGCAAGACAGGATGTGGGGTAGAGTGCATGGCATGGTATCAGTCATGAGGCCCTCTGCCCTCTGTCCTTCCGCCAGGAAGCCCTTGTCCTGGGTGCTGTTGGCCAGGCATGTGCAGGTTTGGGGGAGAGAATCAGGCCTCCCCAAGGCGCCCAACCTCCCCTCAGAGGCGTGTGGCTGGGGCAGCTGCTGGGAGTGGCAGCTGGTGTCTGTCCCTGGAGCCCAACGGCTGTGTGTGCCTTAATCCCAGCCCCTTCGAGCCCCCCAGGCTGGCAGGTGGGCCAATGAAGCAGAAAGGAGGCAACGGTGAGGCGGGAGCCCCCTCCCCAGGTCCCCACAGCTGCCGGCTGGACCCTGCCACTTGCACTGTCCCCACACCAGGCGCCATTACCAGCGCTCCCCTCAGTCCTTAGGTGGAGGCCTGACCGTCCTAGGCAGGAAGATTCAGCTGAAAACATCCAAAGTGGAAACCACAAAAAAGAGATGGATGCCACAGGCAATATGCCCCTAGTGTCTTCTTTCTGGAAGGGCGGGGGATGCCCAGGCACATAGGTGGAGGCCTGTGTGGACTCTGGGACCCAGGTGTGGCTGTGCCTCACATGGACTGTGGGCGGACAGGCCGTAAGAGGTGGTGTGCACCTGGCATGTGAGGCTTGTTCTGTAGGTGAG
Organism: Lepilemur ruficaudatus; assembly: GCA_963574885.1. Classification (NCBI taxonomy): domain Eukaryota; kingdom Metazoa; phylum Chordata; class Mammalia; order Primates; family Lepilemuridae; genus Lepilemur; species Lepilemur ruficaudatus. Next base: position 5,774 of record CAUYRT010029093.1, read on the forward strand.
GGGCACACAACTCAGGATGTATACACACGTGTGAGGTATGCATGGAGGAAGAAGGGCACACACTATCTGAGACGTAACTTGTGTGATGCGTACATGATGTCAGAGACAGAATGTTCAGTGTGTGAGATAGATTCACGTGGGAGGCGTATGTGGTGTGTGAGGTATAAATAGAGCGTGAGGAGAAACGACGGTGATCTAGCACCTCTTATATTTTCCTGGGTAGAGCTCGAGCCCATCCTCCGAAGTGAGCTATCACAAGAATGGAAGAATAGGCTCCACATGTACTCGCCATCAAACTGGCACTGACTGATCAACACTAAGGTGCTGTAATATTCTTTGCAGGTAGGGGGGTTGGGGTGGGTAAACTCACAACTAATGGACGCGGTGAGCGTTGTAGGGGGGAAGGACACGTCTCAAATCATGGTTGGGATGTGGCAAAGTCATACCATGTAACCAAAATGTTTGTACCCCCATAATTTTCTGAAATAAAAAAATTTTAGAAAAAGAGATTGGCTGAAAAGATGTGAGAAAATGTATATACGTGTACCAGAAATCCAGAAAATACGGTATATAAAAAACAGAAATAAGGATCAAACTGATGGAAGTCATTCTTAAAATTTCAGTAATTGTTAAGTAGGTGTTTTTGTACTCTAGCTGTTGCCTTTTTGCTTTATGTCTTTATAGAACAGAGATTACAGTACAGTTTTGACTATTGCCAGAACTGTTCAGTGGAGAGCTTCTGTATGAGTGTAAAGTACTGCCACATCTTTACCTAATCTGAGTTTAAAATTATCCGAAGAAATTTGTTTTAGGAAATAAAAATGATAGTAAAACAAAAAAAAATAAATAAATAGAGTGTGAGGGGTACATGGAGTGTCAATGCATATACAGAGTGTTAGGTGTACATGGATGTGATGTGTACACAATATGAGAACTGTACACAGTATGGGGGTAATATAGAGTGTGGAGTGTACACAGTGTGTTTGTGATGTGCACACAATGTAAGAGGTGTGCACAGTGTGTGAGGTGTGCAGTGTATGAGGTATACACAGAGCGTGAGATGTCCACGTGTGTGTGAGGTGTACATGGAGTGGCACATGCACACAATGTAAGAGGTGTGCACAGTGTGTGAGGTCTTTATGGAGGGCGGGGCGGACAAGGCATGTATGAGGTGCACACAGTGCTCGAGATGTAGTGTGTGAGGTGTGCATGGAGTGTGAGGAGAACACAGAGCATGAAATGTACACTGTGTGAGCAGTGTACACAGAGTGTGAGGAACAAGGAATGTAAGGTGTACAGAGTGTAAAATATACTTTATGTGAGAGGTGTACATTCTATGCAAGGTGCACAGGGAGTGTGAGATGTCAACAGTTCACGAGGTGCACAAACCTATGATGCACCTCAGAGGGACATGGAGGTATGCAGATAAGGGCAAACAGTCCTTCCAGGAGAGTGTGCCTGTCAGCTCTGTCCTGGTCCCACACGCTGGCCTCTTGGCACAACCTCCTGTGAGGCATCATAGGCAGAAGAGGCAGAAGGACATCCTTGGGCTTTTCATGAATCTTTACATGCATAAAGGAGAAGGCAACTTTGAGAGGCCTTCTCGTCTACCCCTCTTCCTGCATCCGCGCCAGCTTAGCTCAAGGACAATATACTCTTTGAGGAATACCATACGTCGATAATATTGTTTCTCATGTCTGACTTAAATCCCTCGTGCTGCAAGTTAAATTCACATTTTTTTAGCACTCTATTCTGTGGAGGTGGGAACTCTCCTTGCATGTGGATCTCCTCACCCTAAGAGCCTAATGTCCTAGGCTGGAAGAATAATTGGGACCCTCAAAAACTCTGAGTCCTTGAACACTTCTAGTCATTAAGCTATTGTCACCTTATTTGTGTTGTTTGGTAAACTACTGTGAGTGTGTTCTGAGCCCCAGGAATCTGGGCCACACAAAGACCCAAGCTCACTTCTGAGGCAGCTAAAGGCGGGAGAGGCGGGTGAATGAACGCCTCAGGGCATTCCAGAAGGGACCGAGCTTTCCCTACCTGTCAAGCAGTCTCTAGCTCCCGCTGTTTTTGTTCACTTGGCTTCCCAGTCCCTGGGAAAGAACCAGGAGTGAGAGGCATCATGAGTGTGCACGTGGCACGTGAGGCCGGGAGGGTGAAGAGCTGGGTGGGCTGCGGGCTCCCCCACCACACCACGCTCATGTCGGGCACATCCCAGGCCCTTCTCTGGGTAGCAGCCCACCCTCACCTCACACCCTGAGTTGGGCCAAAGCTTAGTTCTAGGTGAATCTGTAATTAAATTTAAAAATTTTATCCAAAGAATTTCCTCCTAAAGTGCTCTGTCAATATCGAAGGGTGTTTTTGATAAACCTATTAAAGAGGGAAAAAAGAGTTCTAGCCTATTATGCCTAATTTTTAAAGAATTTCTTGGTTTTTAAGAAATCCTTTCATTAGGAGTAACAAATTGCCCATCAAACCCCATTCTCAAAGTCTATCTCATGCCACCCCCATTCCCCTCCCCCAGGCCCCCGGGTTCCTTGGGAGGGCAGGAGCCACTCCTCTCTGTCCCCCATAGAGCCTCCTGCTCCCAGCAGAGGTGAGTGTCCTGTAGAAGGTGCTTGATCCTTATTGGTTCTCTCTGCCCACGCATTCTTCTCTTCGCCAGATGACATAGGGCTCGCTCCCAAACCACTTTTAACTCTTTGTTCAAATGTCACCTTGACAACCTGGCCACTCTCTTTAATACTGCAGCCAGTCCTGCCCTGGCACCACAATCCCACTCATCTTGCACTGCTTGTCATATTTTTCCACATGTATCCCCTTCTAAGGTACTATATAACTTACTATCATGTGTATTGTTTATTGTCTGTCTTGCCCTGTCAGAATGTCAGTTCCACAAGGGCAGGGAATATTGTCTGTTCTGTTCCCTGCTATATTCTCATGTTTGTCGAATGAGTAAATGACTCATACACTGGACAACTGACAGTGGGCATGCCCCCCAGCATAGCACATGCTGCCCACACCCTGCACACCAGGTGGGAAGGGCACATGCCACTGGTTGTATTCCTGTTCCCTTCCCTTGGCATGTGGGCCCCTGTTCTCCAACTCCCAGCCCATCTGCCAGACTCCCAAGCCCTGCTTGTCCGTGGGAGGCTGGAGACTAGCCCCAAAGAGGGAAGAGTGGCCCTATATAGAGAATCTCTGGGACCCTGGCCCCAAATCTGGGACCATGTCTATACCCTGGCAGCATCACAGTCCCACCTGACCAACCCAGACTGGCCCCCTAGCTGGATCTATACCCATGTGGTGGGCAGATTCAGGCTTTCATAGGGAGCAAGATCAGTAGCGGACGGAGGGGGCGTTCAGGGTTGATCAGGAACAGGGAGGGAAAGGCTGGGAAAAGAGAGGGGACCTAGAGCTGGCCCTCCCCCACCGGGTCCACTCAGGTTTTCACCCTCTGGCCCTTTGGTACCCCCCCCACCTCCCAGCCATATATGCAGCCTGTGCCAGGCCAAGTGCCCCACAGGTCCAGCCTGGGCAGGGGCAGTGGTGCTTGAAGACTGGGGCAGGTGCAGGCTGGGTTGGGTTTCCAGAGGCTATATATATATAAAGACTGCTGGGAGCCCCAGGGCCAGCCGCTCCCTGACGGTGCAACGCTGCGGGGGGGGGGGGGGCCCAGCCAGGCCTGAATTCCTACCCAGAGGCCAACTCTCCATTTATAGCCCTTGGGCAGGCAGGCCGAGGGAGCTGAGTAGGGAGGACTGGCAAGGGCAGAGGGAGAAGGTGCAGCCCAGGCAGCTCCCTCCTTGCCTCCTGCCAAAGAAGCCCCTCATTGTGAAGACAGAAGCAAGGCCCAGGGTGAGGTGTGCTCTTGCCCTGGTCACAGAGCCCAGGAGTCTGCTCAGCCTGGCATTGGAGGGAGGAAGGGTGCTTGGGGACCGCCCCCCACCATGGTCCCTCAGCTCACTGCCAATAGCATTTCCCAGAACAAGTTCAGCGCCAGTATAAGAGTTTGAACTCTTTCAGCTTCCAAACTCAATGTCATTTTCCCCACCCTGCCCTCAACCCAGCCCTAGGACTAAAAAGACACCAGGTCCAGGCCAGAAACATATTATACTTCTCCCTGTTCTCTGGGCAACGGGGATGGTATGACTGTGTGACAATCCTCTCTCCAAAGATATGGCACAATCAGAAGGGTGATCCCAGGCAGGTGTGGATCCCAGGACTGGGGAGGTCTGTAAAGGTCACTGAGTTCAATGAGTTCCAAACTTTTTTTTGAGCAGCAGAAGCCTTGTAGCAAACAAAAATTCGACTTGAAAGCCTAATATAAAGGTGGCATTTTACCACTAGAATGTGTGTGTGCTTTAGAACAGTGTTTCCTGATTACAGAAGAAGGTGAAGCTACAAATCAAGTTTAAAACTGTCAAAGAAGCACAGATTTGGAAGTCACAAGTGATAAAATATTAAACATGTTTGGTAAGTTCAAACATATTAATATAATATTTGCTTATTTATTGTAAAGGTACCTTGATGACAGCCCTAAGGAAGCTTTTATGAACACAAAACACAAAAAGCAACGTTGTAATCACTTAAGTCTCAACATCCAATTTATTTCTGTATTTTCTTTGCTTGCTCAGGTTTGAGAAAAATCTAGATTTGCATAAATCAATGGTTTGAAGAGCTCACCTGGGAATCTCAGGGTACCCTTCAGTTAAGTGGATCTATTCATTCATTCACCCAAGAAATATTTGTTGAGTGCCTACTATGTGCCAGGCATTCTGCTAAGGCTTGAACAAGGAGGAAGAAATAGTTGTTTCAATCTAAATCATTCGTGAAACAGTTACCTACATTCCTCAATGTGAGTATAAATCAAATGAGAAGACTCATGCTTGTAATAAAAGCCAGATCTCTCTATAGTATTCCATCACAATACTGCAGCAGGCCTGAGCCTTGCTTAGGAAGGGCAAGTGTAACAGAGCATGGATGTCTAATCATGGATGTGACTGTCTAGTTTTGAAGAAATGCAACCATTGTATTTCTCATTGTCGCAGTTCAAGAAGTTCAAATATATGCATAGAGATCCAAAAGGTACGAAACCACCCATTCATTCATTGGACATTTATCAAGTGCCTACTATGTGACTGCTGCTGTGGTGGTTTCTGGAAATGCCATTGTGAACAAGATGTCCCTGCCTTCATGGGGCTGAGTCCGTCATGAACAAACTAATAAGGAAAATTGTAAAGAGTGGCACTGCCAGGAAGAAAATGAGCAGGATGATGTGACCCAGAGTAAAGGAGGCAGCTGTCTTAGAGAGAATGGTCAGGGACATCCCAAGCAGGCAACGTTTGAGCTGAGACCTATTGCAGGAAAAGCAGCCAATCCTAGGAAAGCCCTGGGAACAATGCTACGAGCTTAGAGCAGCAAGTACAAGACTTCGAGGCAGAACCTCGGTCAGATTATTGGAAGAAAGGAAAGGTCAGGCTCACTAGAACGGAGTGACCAAGGGGACGTTTGGCTCTGGGTGTAGTTGAAGACAGGCTCAGTTCATGCAGAGCCTTATAGGGTAAGGAAATGAAATGCAATAAGAAGCTTTTGGGCAGTTTGAATAAGAAGAGTGATAAAATTCCATTTACATTTTTAAAGGTCTACTCAGGCTGCTGTGTAGTGAATGGATTAAGGGAGGAGGGAGGAGGAGAGGAAATGAGAGTGGCCAGGTTATTGTGGTTGTCCAGGCCAGCAGTGTGGCAGCTTTGTCCAGGGTGGTGACACTGGGGATGAACATACTCAAGACATGTCTTAGAGGTAAAGTGGACAGGTCCTCCTCATGCCCCGACCTCTCCTCCGGAATTCCAGCCTCATGAATCCTCCTGCCTACTCCATACCTCCACCTGGATGTCCAATATGCATTTCAAATTCTGCCCAAACCTGAATGCTTGATCTACCACACACAAACTTGCTCTTTCCAACTCTAGTCTTTCAAGCATCATCATTAACTTCTTTCTTGTCCCAATGCCCACATCCAATCATGAATAAATCTTGCTGGCTCCATCTTAAAAATATACCTGGAATTTAAGCACTTTTTACCAGTTCCTCTGCTGACGCCCAAATCTGAGCTACTGGCACCTCTCACTTGAATTACTAACAGCCTCCTAACTGGTCTCCCTGCTTCTGCCCTTGCCCTCCAGTACCCAGCATGCGCCTGTTAAAATGTAAGTAAAACGACATTCTTCTTTTCCGCTCAAGCCCTCCAAGGGCTTTCCATCTCAGAAAATAGTCCCTTTCCCCTCTCCCTGACTCCATTTCCTATCACTCTCCCCTTTGCTCACCCTGCTGCAGACATATCAGCCTCCTTGCTGTACTTCAAACCTGCTAAACACAGTTCTGCCCCAGGGCCTTTGCACATGCTTGTCCCTCCAGCCCCACATATCTGCAAATATCTGCTTCTACTTCCCTTCATTCAGGTCTCTGCTCAAATGTAACCAGCCAGAGAGGATTTCCCTAACCACTCCATATAATAAAATAATCTTCATCACTTTGTTCTCTTGCCTTGCTTTATTTTTCTTCATAAAGCTTATAACCTCTCCACATCATATACTTCCTTGCTTATTTGTTTATTGTCTGTCACCCAGGCCTGCAATGTAAAAGCTGCAAGCAGGGTCTTGGTGGTGTTCATTGCTCTAACCCTAACACCTTGGACCAGTACCTGGTACATAACAGATATTTCACAATATGTGAAGTTCCAGGCAACCCCTGTGGCTTCAGTTGGGCAGGGTCCCCCACTGGAATATGGAGCTACTTTGTCATTGCTCAGCTAGGCTGTGCAGACTTTATTGAATGAATAAACAAAGGTGGTACTGTGGAGTGAAGGGTTCCTGAAAGGGGACCTTCTGCACTACCAGTGGCAGAGAAGTGAATAAGGTAGGACCCCAAAAGTGCCTCCTGGGTTTGGTGAGAAGGGAGGGCTTGCCAGGGTCCAGAGGGCCAGCGAGGATGGCTTCCAGAAATTAGTGGCACAGGCATAAAGACCACTCTTGCTTAAACATCTGGTTTCCAGGAGGAGAGATCCAGCCAGGGGTGTATGGTCAAGGGATAGTTCTAGCCCAGATGCTGAGAGGACGGTGCCTACTGCAGATTCAGGAAGAAGCTGAGAGACCCCATGTGGGTGGGTGACACAGGGGCTTGCATGGGAGCTGGAGATCCCATGGGGTGGTTGCCTCCTCCTCTGTTCCCAGCCTCTCCAGTGAGAGACACAGCTGGCCTGGAGACCACATGAGCCCCTGTCAGGGCTCCGTGCCCCAAACAACAGGAAGGAAGCCTGCTGGGCATAGAAGCCTGAGGGCTTCCACCTCCTTAGTCTCTCACCCCCACTGGGATTACTCCAAGAGATTGCTGTTATCCCTAAATTTATAAAGTGGAAATTGAGGTTCAGAAAGGAGAGGTGACTTTCACAAAATCACACAGTGGGGAAACTGGAGTCTGGACTCAATTGGTCTGCAAACTCCACTCTCAAAAACTCCACTCTGAGGCGACGTCCTCAGGCTAGCTCCTGGCGTCGGTGACCTTTGAGAAATGCACTTGCCTTGTCTCAGCACTGGACGAGGTGGAGACAAACCCCGAACAAGCGGAGTTTTCCCACCTGAAAAGGCATCTCAGCCTGGACCCCAGGCCATGGCACTGGGTCCTTGCTGCAGAAACGTGCTGGAGTCCGGACCCAGGACCCAGGCAGGACCCGAGTTGGAGAGATTAGAGCGAAGCTTTAGCAGCGATCCCGAACTTCTGTACAGACGCGGCTGGAGTTCTAAGCGTCCAGGGAAGATGGGCTGGGCAGAGACCCTCTGAGCGACTCCCAGGGCAGGGACTGGCCGGGTATCTGTCAGCCTCTTTGGGTGTATCTCTCACCGTCTCACTATTTCAGCTGTGTGTGTTTCTGCCCCCAACGCCTTGCGTCTCTCCAAATCTCTCCCGATCTGATTTCTACTTTCGCTCTACTCCCGGGGACATTGGCGGGCTCAAAGTTAGCTCCGAGGGAAGAGCGCGCGGCCGGGTTTCCTGCGGACGCAGGAGAAATCGGGTGCTGGAGAAGTTTGGAAAGGGTGTACCCGAGAACCAAGTACAGCCGCGTTGGGCGGCCAGTCTCTGGCTTCCTCCTTGCCGGAGGAAGGGAGGGAGCGCGCAGGCTGGTGTCTAGAGGCGGAAGGGCGGAACACTCTCTAGCCCCTGCGGCCACCCAGGGGACCCCAAGCTCCGCCCAGCTCTGTTCCTATTGGCCCCGGGCTCCGCCTCCCCCAGCAGTCCGCTCGGGCGCCGCGCGTTCAGGCTATACTACGGATAAATAGCCCCGGGCGCCGGGCGCTAAGCTAGGGGTGGGGAAGCCCCAGGGCGCTGCCGCCTCTTCCCTCGCCACAAGTCAGGTCGGACAGGACAGGGCGGGGTGGCGGGCAGTGGAGTGTGCATTCAGACTCCCTGCGCTTTGCTATCACACAGCCCAGGTTCCTGAGCGGCAGAAAGTTCCGGGCAATCCCTGGGTGAAGCCAGGACCGCGCCGTCCCCCACCGGAATATGGAGCTACTGTCACCGCCGCTCCGCGACGTAGACTTGACGGGCCCCGACGGCTCTCTCTGCTCCTTTGCCACAGCGGATGACTTCTATGACGATCCGTGCTTCGACTCCCCGGACCTGCGCTTCTTCGAGGATCTGGACCCGCGCCTGGTGCACGTGGGCGCACTCCTGAAGCCTGAGGAGCACTCGCATTTCCCTGCGGCGGTGCACGCAGCTCCGGGCGCGCGCGAGGATGAGCATGTGCGCGCGCCCAGCGGGCACCACCAGGCGGGCCGCTGTCTACTGTGGGCCTGCAAGGCGTGCAAGCGCAAGACTACCAACGCAGACCGCCGCAAGGCCGCCACCATGCGCGAGCGACGCCGCCTGAGCAAAGTTAATGAGGCCTTCGAGACGCTCAAGCGCTGCACGTCGAGCAACCCTAACCAGCGGTTGCCCAAGGTAGAGATCCTGCGCAACGCCATCCGCTATATAGAGAGCCTGCAGGCTCTTCTGCGCGACCAGGACGCCGCGCCCCCTGGCGCCGCCGCCGCCTTCTACGCGCCCGGCCCGCTGCCCCCAGGCCGCGGTGGCGAGCAGTACAGCGGAGACTCGGACGCGTCCAGCCCGCGCTCCAACTGTTCCGACGGCATGGTAAGGCCGGGACCCCAGGCAGGAGGAAAAATGAGGGCGGCACTTGGGATTCTGGGACGCGCTTCCGAGAGCAGGGAGCTGGCCTTCCGGGAGTTTCGGGCCAGGATTCTTCCCGAGAATGGACCCTGGTGTCCTGGGTAGCCTCGTGCTTTGGAAGACAGTAGAACAGATGTGATCGGCCCGATAGGGGCTCTGTTAGAACACTGCTGCGGCGACGTGAAGATCTTATCCCTACTTCCAAATTGCAGACTTGAGCCCCTAGGTGACCGTCCACCCTCGGTTTGGCCCTGCACGCTACAGATCTCAGCCCTTGCCCACCCCTAGTCCCCACTCCCAACCAGGGCAGATTCGGGCCCCGAGCTGGAGGCTGAGACTAGAGTTGGGGAGGGGGCGGCTACAGGGAGTGGTGTTCGGCCCCGCGCGGTCCCGCGGGCCTGACTGGGTCGCCCTTGCCGTTTGCAGATGGAATACAGCGGTCCCCCGAGCGGCGCCCGGCGGCGGAACTGCTATGAAGGCGCCTACTACAGCGAGGCGCCCAGCGGTGCGTATTCTGCGCTCCTCCTTCCCATGTCCCACTTTGAGCTGTCCTGGCTTCCTTCTATCTAGGATCCCTCCCCCCACATATATATCCTGGGAGGTGGTATAGGGGGCGAAATACTAAGAGTGTAGCTCCCTCTCCTTTCGTCCTACACTCTCGCTGGATCGTCCCCGATTCTCACAGGTCCTCAGTTTCCATTCTGTCCCAAAGCACTGGGTCGAGGAGTGGGAGACTTGTCCAAGGCTCCACCCCAGCTCACTAACCTACCCCTCCCCGCGCAGAACCCAGGCCCGGGAAGAGTGCGGCCGTGTCGAGCCTAGACTGCCTGTCCAGCATCGTGGAGCGCATCTCCACCGAGAGCCCCGCAGCACCCGCGCTCCTGCTGGCCGACGTGCGGCCGGAGTCGCCTCCGCGCCCGCAAGAGGCGACCGCCCAGAGCGAAGGCGAGCATGGCGCCCCCGTCCCGTCCCCGGACACCGCCCCGCAGTGCTCTGCGGGCGCGAACCCCAACCCGATCTACCAGGTGCTCTGAGGGGGCGGGCGGCCGCGTCGGAGGGCACAGCTGCCCACCCTCCCGAGGGATGGTGCCCCTAGGGTCCCTCGCGCCCAGAAAATTGAGCTTAAATGCCCCCGTCCAACAGCGCTTTAAAAGCGACCCCTCTCGAGGCGGGAGAAAAAGAACTGAAGTGTGTTTCCTTTCCCCGCCTCCCTCCCCCAGGGCAAGGACATAGTCCGTTTTGCCTCGCGTGGGCACGCTTCCCCGAGACCCGCTGTGATGGTCGCTGGTCGCTCTGTGTTCCTCTTTCTTGCCTCCTTCCTTCCCCACGGCGGGGTGAGACCCTCGCAGACATAAGCCCCACCCCTAGAAGCACTGTTTATTTGGGGGGGCAGCGCCCTCTCCTTCTGGGAGCCCTTGCGACATCCACTCAGGTGCACTCCAGTCCGAAGTGTAGCAGGTGTAACCGTAACCCACCCCTACTCCGTCCCCCGGTTCAGGACCACTTTTTGTAATACTTTTGTAATCTATTCATGTAAATAAGTGTTGCTTTGCCAGAGCAGGAGCCCCTAGGGCTGTATTTATCTCTGAGGCATGGTGTGTGGTGCAACAGGGACTTTGTACGTTTATATGGCAGGCGGGCGAGCCGCGGGCGCTCGCGCAGGTGTTCCAAATAAAGACGCTAATTTATACTTTGGTGGCTCTGGCTTTCCCTGGGCCTGGGGGTGGGATCCAGAGGAAAATCCGCAAGCAGGGCCAGCTGTTCCTCAGCGACCCCTGTAGGCGGCAAACAGATCGATTGCAAAGAGGAAGCCCGCTGCCAGGAGAAAGGAGGGGTGCGTATTTCTCCAATATGTGGAAAGGTTCCTCAGAACTTGACGTATATCACCACTCACAAGTCAGTGGTTGTTATGGAAGGATGCACGGATTTATATGAATGTTTTTTAAAAAATCCATGTCTTTCCCCCTCCCGCCCCCCGAGATTCTTATTTAATATATCTGCCCCCGATACCCAGGGCCAGGTATTGGTATTTTTCAAGAGCTCCCCGAGTGATTCTGAAGTGCATTCATGATTGAGAATCCTGCCTCTCCACACACACAGAGTGAACCCAGGTGTGGTATTCAGAAGGACCACTGGAAGGTGGGGGCCCTGGGTGCCACTTGGCATCCTCATGGGTATCAAGGATGTGATGGGTGCTGACAGCATTTTGAGGAAAAACTAAATGAGTATGGAGAAGCACTGTAAGCTGCATGGGGTGCTTACAGGCTCTTAGTGACAGCTTAGAAGGCCAGACAAGCAGAAACACCGCCACTTGGCCAGTAACCCAGTACTTGGGCATCCTGGTCGTATCAGATCCTGTAAGAAGACAGGAGCCCACAGCCAGTAACGAAAGGGGCACGTGGGAACTAGCATTGTCACAGGTGGCATAAGTATGCTTATCAGGCTATAAACTCCCTGAGAGCAGATGAGGGGGTCGTTTATTTAGCCAGAGTGTTGGGGAGGGCTTTCTGGAGGAGGTGCCATTTGAGCTCTGCCTTGAGAAACAACAGTAGACAATGCACTCAAATGCCCACAGACCCACACCCACCCACAGGGGAGAGACCACACACACACACACAGGCACCTATGTCTCCCCTGAGTCCAAGGCCCCCGGGGGGATGGTCTGGCAAAAGTTCTTCCTCATTCATATACCACCTCCCCACCTCCAACACGCACACACACACACACACACACACACACACACACATTTGCCACTAGGAGCTCAGCAGCTCCTACGTCCTCTAAAGACCATCTTCCTGAAAACCCTACAGGCCTAGTTTCAAGGCATTCATTAGTCAAGGGGGGCCCTGGGAAATGCAGGCAAGACATGATGCCAGAAGGAACAGCCTCATTACTATCTGAGGACCTGTTCTCCCCAACACAGTGTCCCTGAGGAGCCTTGCAGAGCTGTTCTGTTACTAATGAGCCTCTACTTGTCTTCTGGCCACTTCCCCAGATGCCACTTGGGGTTCTTTACACTTCTTTGAGACACCCTGGGGCTCATTCACCAATTTATTCATTCAACAGATGCCAGGCCCTATGGTGGGTGAAAACAGACCACTGAATGCAGTTCCTGCCCTTGACACAGACATTTGGGGGGAAGGTGGGACCTTTTAACAGCTGGTTACATCACAATGAATTAAGTGATATAGTAGGGGTGTGTGTGGTAGAGAAACACCACAGGAGCAAAGGGGAAGGTTCCCTAGCCAGTCTAGGGGAAGTATGAACAAGCAGGTAATCCCTAATAAGAGCCCTGAGGGAGCTCATCAGGAAAGGGAATGAGAAGGTAATCAGATGAAGAGAGGAGGAGGTAGAGTTCCTGCACTGAGGGAACCAATTGTGTACGTGAGGAAGGCCCCAGTATCCTATAGGGAGTGTGCAATTAGAAAAAGATGCCCCTCCTTCCCTGAGGACACTGCTCTGCAGGGTTCATGACAAGGCAAGCAGAGAGCAGGCTTCAACCCCCCCCTTCATCTCTACAGCTGGATGCACTTGTGCAGTGAACAACCTGCGTAACTGTTCACCATACCTTGTGTGTGGAGGCTTTAAGAAAGTGAGGAGAAAGGAGGAGTTGCAGATGACTTTAGGCTCTGGTTTGCCTCTGAGTGGGCGGTGCTGTTATTACAGAGATGGGGACCTCAGGAGGAGAGACAGGTATGGGGCACATTTAGTCCAGGACACTCCGGTTGCAAGCAACAGAAATTTCATTTAAACTAGCCCAAATGCCACAAGAGGGGGTGTTAGAAGGACAATGGGGCAGCTCACATAGGGAAGCAGAGCTGTAAGCACCATAGCATCCATGGGCCTCAGGAGCTGGGACTGGAGCCCCTCTCACTCTTCCAGGCATCCCCCTCTCTTGTCTCTACTGGCTTCCCTCTCTCCTCGTCTATATTGGTTTTCTCCAGCAACTCAGGGGTTACTTTAGATCTCACCATTAAAATCCAGTTAGAAAATTACCAGGGAAGAAATCTAAATAAACCAGCTTAAGTCATGAGTCAGGATTTGAACACAGGCAGAGGGCTCCAGAGACTGCACTCTTAGCCACCCTGCCCTGTGGCCTCTGCAGAGGAAGTCAAGAGAGGAAATGAGAAAATTTGGCGGGGATGGGGAACTGCTGGAGACTGGATCACACTATGGAGGATGGGGCTTGAGGTCCCCTCCTGGCCTGTCCTTCACCTCAATCCCTTCAAAGGGGACATCTAGCCCAGCCCAACTGCATTTGCAGTGTAGATGAAACATCCCTTGCTCATGGAGCCATTTTACCTGGGCTGGATCTGAGGAAGCACCAGGACCATGCTCTCCAGAGATATATGCATATGTCTTTCACATATGTGCTCATACAATAACATATATGTAGACAGAGCACACCACCAGAGGCTCATACACTGTGAAGCCAATGAAGTTTAAGCTTCAGGTCTCCTCCCTTGTCTGAGCCCCTTCCAAGGCCCTGGGAGAAACTCTAGAAATACCTGCACATGGTCTAGTTTCTTTTCCAATTTGCCAAAGTAAATTACTTTAAACAATTGGTTATGACCATTGTTTCTTTCTATTCTGACTTCCTCTTACGTTGGATGGCATTTATGTGCATATTGGGGCTGATCCTATCTGAAAGTATAAATTTCATTTGAGGTTAGTGGAATATATTTTAAAGAAATGGAATATAAAACAAAAGCAATAATGATGAACCATTGTATAAATTAAAATGATTCTGACAGTGAGAAGACAATTGTAGCCAAAAAGAAATTTAGGTCATAGCAACAGTAGTTTATTAAAAAAAAAATAGCTTTCTAATAGAATTACAGAAAAGACTCTTGCATTGACTCTTGATAATCCAACCAATGAAGAATAGTAAATTACCTGAACACATTAAAAAAGACTTAAATTTTTTGCTGACCCAACACAAAATACTAATGCTGCCAAAGATAGCATCATCAACACAATTTTAATGAAACTTGTCAATTAAAAAATATTTAAAATTAACCACCACACAAGGGAACTCAAAATGCCTTGAACTTTTACATCCTACAAATGAAAGAAACTTGACTGAGGTTTCCTCAAATTTGACGTCAATCCTACATGACATTTCCAATAAAGTTGTGAGCCTGAAAGAAGCTTCCTTAAACTATCAATGGTACAAAACAAGTTTTGATCAACCATGTTGAAGGAAAGACTGAATTCTCTCTCTGTTGTCTGCATAGGAAATCTTATAAAACCCTTGTCACGTGAAGAGGTAACCAAAGAATGTGCAGCCTGGTGCAGGTGGAAAGAGGTAGGCAAGACTGAAAAAGGCAAGAAAGGGCAGCAAGACGAGGAAGGCGATAGGACGAGGAGATGAGGAGGAATATGAAGTCAAAGATAATGATGTGACAGTGTAGAACAAATTGGTTCTAGCTCAGTTTTTTCTCATCTATAAAGCATTTAAGCCACCTGCACACAGGTTCATTACTATTTTTAAAAAATTAGATATGAAGCTATGTAATATTTGTCTTTATACTGCACAGGGTCATTTTTGTATAGTTAGCAACTTTTTTTTCCCCAGAGAACCTTTAACAGTGGGTTTTAATTCGTGTAGAACTTTGCCAGTAGCAGTGTGAAGGGAGTCCCATACTGTGTCAATGGCTTCATAATTCCCTGGGATCTAGACCTGGATGTGTCGTTGACCAGGTCTGAGACCTTGGAAATATGACTTAATCCATCTGGACTTTGGCTTTCACTCTGTGTGATAAATTAGTGAATTTAAAAGGTATGTCTCAGTTATGAAATTCTTTAGTAATTCAGCTAGAGCATTTCAGAGAAACAAAAGGGATAATAGGGTAGATCTTTTATAGATAAGGGAATGGGACCATGACAAGCTGAAATTGCTCTCGGCATAGGCAAATCATTTATAACCTCCTGCTTAACTGATCCTTCTTTCTTTCACTTTTTCCAATTTTTTATTAAGATATAATTCACATATCATAAACTCACCTTGTATACTAAAATGTATAATTCAGTGATCTGTATTATATGCACAAGGCTGTGCAACCATCACCACTATCTAATCTCAGAACATTTTCATCACCCGTAAAAGAAACCCATACCCATTAGCTGTCACTCCCCTATACACCCCCTACCCCTCTGCTCCTGGCAACCATTAACCTACTTTCTGTCTTTGTGATGCAGCTTATGTAAAATAAATGTTGTATTTGTCTATTTGGGACATTTCATATGGATGGAATCACACGCAACATTTATGACATGCCATTATAACAAGACTTCAACACTTAGCATAATGGTTTCAAGGTTCATCCATATTGTATCATGGATCAGTACTTCATTCCTTTTTATGGCTGAAAAATAGTCCTTTGTATAAATATATCACTTTTTGTTTATCCATTCATCAGTTGATGGACATTTGGGTTGTTTCCACTTCTTGGCTATTATAAATAATGCTGCTATGAACATTCATGTACAAGTTTTTGGGTAAATGTATGCTTTAATTCTCTTGGGTATATACCTAAAAGTGGAATTGCTGGGTTTATCATAACTCTATGTTTAAATTTTTGAGGAACTGACAAACTTTTTTCCCAAAGCAGCCACACCATTTTACACTCCCATCAGCAATGTATGGGGGTTCCAATTTCTCCACATCTTTGACAACACTTACTATCATTTGTCTTTTTTATCAGAGTTATCCTAGTGGGTGTGAAGTGGTATCTCATTGTGGTTTTGATTTGCATTTCCATAATCACCAATGATGCTGAGTATATTTTCATGTGTATTAGCTAGTCGTATATCTTCTTTACAGAAATGTCTATTTAAATCCTTTGCCCATTTAAAAATTAGGTTGTCTTTTTCTCGTTGAGATGTGAGAGGTTTTTGTATATTTTAGATACTAGACCCTTATCGGAGACATGATTTGCAAATATAGTCTCTCATTCTGTGAATTCTTTTCACTTTCTTGATAGTGTCCTCTGAAGCACAAAAGTTTCTTTTATCTTGATAAGGTCCAGAAACCATTACTTAGTCCAACTTTTTCTAAGAGTTTTATAGTTTTGACTCTTACATTTAGAAATTTGTTTCATTTTTAGTTAATTTTTTATATGGTGTGAGGATGGGGTCCAAATTCATTCTTTTGCATATAAATATACAGTTGTCTCAGCATCATTTGTTGAAAAGACTATTCTTTTCCCCATCAAATTGTCTTGGCACCCTTGTCAAAAAATAATTGACCTTTATGGTCAATGAGTTTATTTCTGGACTCTCACTTCTATTCCATCAGTCTATGCATCTCTCTTATGCCAATACCACACAGTCTTGATTACTGTAGCTTGGTAGTTTTGAAATCGGGAAGTATGAGTCCTCCAGTTTTATTCTTCTTCAAGATTGTTTTGGCTTTTCTGGGTGCCTTGTATTTCATGAGTGCGTCTTTAAGTAGCCCTGTCCTGATGGTATTTTCAGTAGCCACTAACCTTGCCTGGTACAATCTGGAAGATGTAAATTAACATGGAAATTTAAAGCAAGTTCTTGTTGGTGCACAGAAAAAAGTAGTTATATGAGGGGGAAGCTGATGACTTTTTCATTTTCAGTTTTCTTTGATGCAACTTACGTAACATAAATGTTTTATGAACAAGATATCATTCTGCAATTGCAAAACAAGTTGCAACTGTTTTGCTGGCATTCTGAATGCTTCCAAGTTAACATAACTTATTTAAAAGTATTATATAGGTGTCTCACACAGTAATAAAACTATGAAGCTACTTTTCCCAAATCATCAAAAAATTCAAAAACGTCAAAAGTTTGTGGTATTTGTCAGCATTTAGAAATTTAAATTTGATCTTGATTTCTTTTCTAAATCTAAATAAATATTCACTTCTGTACCCAATTTTGTATTCTTTTTTTGCCTTCGTCTTTTTAAGAGCCTCCAAAATGTCTAGGCTTCAGGCCCCACATAACCTGGACTCAGCCCTGCACACTGACCATGCTCCCCTGCAGGCTGACTCATACATAGATGCCCGCCAGGGGCACATACGAGAGAACCTACCAGGCTCTCCCTACCAGAGGAGCCATAGAGGGAGGAAGACCCTTAAGATAGCCAAGAGTTTCCAGCTACTTCTGGGAGGAGAACTCAGTGGCCACTGCACAGTCCTGCTGGGGACATGCTTGCAGAAATGCCCACATCTATCCATCCTTCCTAAACGTAGGCACCCTGGACCATCTACACCACAGCCATGCATTATCGCCCACCTCCCCACCTCCCTCCCACAGCCTGTAGGGAGAGGCGTTGAGGTTCTGCCTTCCCAAAAGCCAAGTCCGAGGAGGGCTGATGCTCTGTCCCAAGCCACACTGACACCCTAAAGGACGTTACTGAGGAATGGCAGGAGTCCATGAGGGAGACGTAAAGTGAGGACTGGTCACAGGGGGACAGGAGTGGGGCTGGGGAGGCCAAGGGAAGGGATAAAAGAAGAAAGGAAGTGAGGTAGTATCTCATTTAATCCTCACTAAATATTATTCCCTTTATGCATATAAGGAAACACAAGCTTAGAGAGGGAAAGTGACTATTTTACACAGCTAGTAAGCAGCAAAAATGAGATCTGTAGCCAAATCTGTCTATATCTGTGGTTCCCTCAACCAGAGGAAATTCTACCTCCCAGAGTACATTTGGCAGTGTCTGTAGACCTTTTTGATGATCACGACTGGGGAAGAGGCTTCTGCTGACATCTAGTGGATAGTGGCCTGCTAAACATCCTACAACGCACAATGTGGTACCCCACCCACCCCCAACAAAGGACTATCTGCTTCAAGATTTCAACAGTGCAGAGGCTGAAAAATCCTGGTCTAGACACCTTCCCAGAGTATTTTTCCCCTTCCTCCCTTTCTAGGCTTCCCATGGCCTAAGTGAGCTAGAAGTCCCTGCCCCAGAGGCTGCAAGAAGGAACAGCTGTACACTCCACTCCTGGCCAGCCCAGGTTAAGCACCAGGGTCACTGCTCAAGCTACAGATCCTGTGGCCAAGTTCACCAATTTCCCACTATGACACCTCTGGGTTCACTCTCCCCTGTCCATTGGAGGGAGGAGGTCTGGTCTGGGGAGGTAATGCCTGCCACCCCACTGCTTACTATCAGAGCAGGGCTACCCCAAAGCCTACTCTGCCAGTACCCTGCTTAGGTTAGTTTCCAGGCATGGCCACAAGATGGCAGCCCAGCCCACTAGGAGTTCCGAGGCTCCGGGCCTGCTGCAACCTGGACAAAGGCCTAGGGGCGGCTGGACTTGGGCCAGTTCCAGAGCTTAGGGGGACCAGATCTAAGGCCTGCAAGCGCCAGGTGGGAAAACATAGGCCAAACTTGGCTTCAGAACTCCCCTCACCTTTTTCTAGTCCACTCTCAGCCCCAGCTCGTCCTCCAGGCTTTCCCACACAGGCTCAGTGGAGCCCAGCACTCCCTCCTCCCTGGCCTGAACAAGAAAAATTCCAGAACCAAGGTGTTAAGGATATAGGAATTATTTTTACTCCTATTCTACAATAAAAAAACTGAGGCACAAAGAAGTTGAGTTACTTGCCCAAGGTCATGGCTAGTGAGTGGAGAAACTGGGATTTGAACCCAGGCAGTCTGGTCCTAGAGATTATACTCTATCCACTGAACAATGCTGCCCCACCCGTAATGCACTGCCTCTACCCCCACCAGCCCCAGCTACCAAAGACCCTTTAGCCGGGGACCACAAGCTTTCCTGTGCAAGGGAGGGGACAAATGGCTGTGAATAGGGGGCAACTGCTCAAAGTGGAAAGGGGTGAAGACTTTGGCTGGGCTGAGGGTCTGTGGTTAGTAAGTGAGAAGTTAGGGCTTGGTCAATAATTCCTCCTCCCACACATATTTCTCTGTTTTCTGGGTTTTTTGGTTTTTTCCTTCTTCTTCTGTTATCCTCTTGATTTTTCTGGGCTTTCTGCAAATGCCAGCCTTCTCACAGAGTGAAGGGGAAGTGAGAGAAGGAACTTTTATGTCCTGCTTAAGATACAGAAGGGGGGGCATTCCTTGGGGCCTGGGCTGGGGGGTGTCATCAGTGATCAAACTGAGAACCTTAAAATGGAGCAGCATGGGGGCACCTAGGGACAGCTACCCTCTCCCCCTGGGGGGCTCCTCTGTATGAGGCTTCTCTGCTCACTTCTGGGGGTATTTTAGGGTGTGATGGAAACGCTTTCACATTCCCTCTCCCCCCAACCCTGGCCTGCCACTCTTTTTCTAGCACATCCTCCAAGGCTAGGCCTGCCCAGAGCCCCCAACCAGCCAAACCTCCCCCTACTAGGTGCCCTTTATCTCTCTCTGCCTCCTCACATCTCCCCATCTCCACCTGCTTCACACTGCAGCTCCGCATTAAGACTCACTACCATGGGGGTAGTGGCCTGGATGGGGCTCTGCACTGATTCCCTGAGAGCCCTGAGTAAGTCCCCACCCTCTGCTCACCTTAGTTACGGGCTCCAGACTCCCACAGTCTCTGCTACTGGGATTCCAGCATCCCAGCCCCTCTCCCAGCTTTTCTCCAGTCATCTAGACCCTAGTGAGGAGATACTGTGCTCTGGGTACTGTGGAGGGAAGCGAACAAGAAGCCCTGGAGGAGCTGACGATCTTTTTATGGAGATGAGTGATAGAGAAGGCTGGGGAGCCAGTCTCTGATCCCATGTGGTTCTGTGGGAGAGGAAACAGGTGGAATCTTAGGTCCCTATGGCTGGCAGAATCCCAGAAGTTTTCCTTGGTAAGAAGAGAGGCTGGACATCTGGCTGGAAGGAGGGGAAGATTTAGAGAGGCCTCTTTCTTGTCTCTCCCCATCTTGATTTCTCCCAGCTGGGGTGGGGGGTGTCCATCTCTCCGTGTCCATCTTTTTCTCTTCCTTCTAGGGTCTCCATTTCTCATTTCATCATCCCCTAGGGTTGAGGCAGAGTTTTCTGAGAGTCTGTTTCCTGGAGATCTGGTTATAGGCCAGGCTGGGCTGCACCAGGCCGAGCCTCCTCATGGTTAGGGGATGGGACTCATGCTGGCCAGGGTGAGAGGGACACTCAAAAACACTCCCATCCCTGCATTACTCTGATATTGAAGGGGAAAGAACTCCTGTTTAGAAGAATAATGCACACCAATCTCTGGAGAGAGGAGGTGCACTCCTGGTCCCAGACTTACTTTGTCTTTGCCCATCTCTGCCCCTGTTCCTGACTTAACTGTGCCTCTCTATCTCCCCACCATGGCCCCCCCTTCCCATCTGTTATTCCATGCCCTGCTCCTTCCCCTCTCTGTCCCTCCAAGCCTTTTCCCCAACACACACAGATTTCCCTGTGGCTAGGTTGGGAATTCCCCTGGCCAACTAAGGAGAGAGATGTCTGTGGCACAGTTTTGTCCCCAGGCCCACAACAGCATCTGTGGGTCAGTGTAGAGGGACAGCTGTCTGCACAGTTAGAAAGTGCCAACAGGTAAATAAGAGCCTCCTATCTTCTTAATTAAATCGCCCTTTGCCCAGGCAGTCTGTGTTCGATTGGACTGAGCTGGGATCAATAAGCCTCTTTCCCAGCCCAGCCATCCCTGGAGCTGGGCCTGCCCTCCCCAGTCCTGCCCAGGCCCACCTGCCCACCTCCCCAAAAGGCTAGGAGCTTCTCGAGGGCAGGGGCTGGGTCTGAGTCATCTCTTGTGCCCTTGTGCCTGGGACAGAGCCTGAAATAAGTATGGAGTAAAGGAGTGATTACTTGACTGGGTCAACTGAGGCACTGGCAGCAGCATGGGCCAGGAAGGCTATGAGGTCCAAACCATAACTCCCACCCCAGGATCAACTGTGACGCTGTGGGAATCCCAGCAGGCAGTTGCTCCCACCCAGCCACCAGAGTACACAACATCAGCTTACCAGGGCAGCTGAAGCCCTAAGGCGGGTGTCAATGTTCGGGGAGACTAGGCGCAGTTGCTCCTCTGACCTCCGAGGGCAGAAGGCCCTTTTCACAAGGGATCTCCACATAGGGATCTAGGGTTAGTGTGGGAGAGTCAGTGAGCTGGGGTCAGTGTGACAGAGTTCTGTGGCACTCATGGGACACTAGGTCTGCCTGAGGTTATCAAGTGCCTGGGGTCAGTAAGGGGTCGACAGGGTGAATAGGGGTCCAGGACTGGTTGTTAGTGGAGAGCTTAGAGAATAACGTGTGTGTGCGTGTTATTTTTGAGTCCATGCAAGAGAGTACCTATGGGGGCTCCAGGTTCCAAGGGAAGGGTGGGTATTAAAGGGTTCCTTGGAGCGGTCACAACTGGTCCGGGTCAAGGTGTCTCCGATGGCTGTGAGGAGTGTCTTACTCAACAGGGGATCAGAATAGTCCCTGGTTTGGAAGGAGAGGGCCGGGTGCCGACGCCCTTCTCACCTCCGTCTGACCCAGGGGCGCGGGCCCAGACGTCTCTGGGAGCCCCCGCCCATCGAGTGGCGTTCCCTGAGGGCGGAGCGTCGGCGGGTCCCCGGGGAACCTCAGGAGCCTAGCGGGGCGGGCGCCCCCAGCGCCGGGGTTGAGGGAGGCCGGGTTGGGCGCGGGGCTGGGAGGGGGGCGCGGAATCAGGGCTTTTTAGGACCCAGCGCGGCGCCTTCCTCCGGGGGCGAGTGCGGCTGCGCGCGCCGTGTGCCCGTGTCCGGAGAGCGGCGGGCTGGACGCGGACCGCGCGAGCGAGCGAGCGAGCCAGCAAGCCAGCGGAGCAGCAGACGGGCGGCAGCAGCGTCGCGGCGGCGGCGGCCGCTCCGCGCCTCGCCTCCCCGGCCTCGCCGGCCTCACCTCGCCGCGCCCGGACCTGCCACCCCCGCCTCTTGGGCCCGACCTCCGCAGCCCCCTCGCTTCGGCCGGCAGCGCCCACCGCCTGCCCGAAGCGGGGAGCGCGGCGCGGGGCGCAGAGGCACCGGAGCCGGTGCCCGCCGGCCCCGCGAACCAAACCCAGCCCGGAGAACCCCCGCCCGGCCCCGCGCAGCTCCGCAGCCGCCCGGGAGCTGTCCCTTCAGCACCGCCACGGGAGCCTCAGTCCGAGCGCAGCTCAGCGGAGCCCCAGCTAGAGCCGGAGCGCACGGAGAGCAGCGCTCGGCGTTCGCCGCACCAAACAACACCCCGGGTGCCCCTGCCCAGGGGGCCCGCCATCTCCTCCAGGAGGCGGGGAGAAGGAACGAGGAGGGCGGGCGGGCGGGTGCGCCCGCCGCCGGGGGGAGCAGGCAGCCAAGCAAAGAGAGAGGGAGGGGGCCGGAGCCCGCCCTGCGTCCCGAGCTGCAGCCCGGCCACGCAGGGAGGAAGGCAGCCGGCATCCATCTCCCCAGCGCCGAGAGCGCGCTGCGGCGACCACCGCACAGAGGAGCGCGAATTTCCCGGCCTCCTCTCCCCCTCTCCCCCTTCTGGGGGCTGGTCTATCCGTCCGGCCCTGGGGGGAGCTGATCTTCCCCGCAAAAGCGTTGTGCCGGTTTCTCCATTTTCCCGCTGAGATGGGGACTGGAGCCCGGCCCCCCCACCCTCTTTCCCCTCCTCCCGGGGCTCGCCGCTGAGCGCCGCCCCCCTCCCTTCCTCTCTCCTTCTCTCCCTCCCTTCTTTCCTCCTCTGCCTCCTCCGCAGCCGGACCAGCTCCCTCCCACACCTGGCACCTAAGAGACCCTTGGGATCCCGCGCACACTCCCTTGGACCAGCACCAGACAAAAAGCTCCCCAGGGGCTTGGGTCGCTGGTTGGGGTGGCCAGAGCCGCGGTCCTCTGTTCCCCCCGACGGCTGGGGGGAGGGGGGAGGAGGCTGCGCGCCCCCCTCCCCGGCGCCATCTCCCCCTGGCAGCCGCTCCCATGGGTGTCGGTGGGCCGCGCCATGCCTAAGGGGGCGCCGCGATGGGCCAAGGGGACGAGAGCGAGCGCATCGTGATCAACGTGGGCGGCACGCGCCACCAGACGTACCGCTCGACGCTGCGCACGCTGCCCGGCACGCGGCTCGCCTGGCTGGCGGAGCCCGACGCCCACAGCCACTTCGACTATGACCCGCGTGCAGACGAGTTCTTCTTCGACCGCCACCCGGGCGTCTTCGCGCACATCCTGAACTACTACCGCACGGGCAAGCTGCACTGCCCGGCCGACGTGTGCGGGCCGCTCTACGAGGAGGAGCTGGCCTTCTGGGGCATCGACGAGACCGACGTGGAGCCCTGCTGCTGGATGACGTACCGCCAGCACCGCGACGCCGAGGAGGCGCTCGACAGCTTTGGCGGCGCGCCCCTGGACAACAGCGCGGACGACGCGGACGCCGACGGCCCTGGCGACTCGGGCGACGGCGAGGACGAGCTGGAGATGACCAAACGCCTGGCGCTCAGTGACTCCCCAGATGGCCGGCCTGGCGGCTTCTGGCGCCGCTGGCAGCCGCGCATCTGGGCGCTCTTCGAGGACCCCTACTCGTCCCGCTACGCGCGGGTAAGTGACAACTTACCCATCAGAAGAGCGGGGCAGGGAAGGCAGCGTCCTCTGCCTCCCGCGGGAAGGGGTGGACTGGAAAACTGGCGCCTAGGGAGTTCGGAACTGAAAGAGGTGTGTGCAGAGAGAGAAAGAGAGCGACTCTTTGTGAGAGTGACTGGTTTTATATGTATGTAATAGCCTGTGTCTCTTTTGCCGAATTTTTTTAATATGTATGAGTGAGTATGAATGGGTGTGTTTGTGTGTATGAGTAGATTAGATTGTGTGTGCATATTTAGGCAAATGTGGTGGTGTATATTTGGGTGGGTAAAGTGTGTAGTGGGGATGAGTGAGCATGTGTGTATGTGTGAGTGTGCACGAGCACACGTTTGTGCATATTTGTGTCTTTGCAGATGTACACTGTGACGGTGTGAACTGCCCTCTAGATTTTAGTGTGGGGAGGGAAGTTGGGAGCTCCTCCTCCCTTTCAGGTAAGGGGGCATGGGGAGCCAGCCCAGGGGGCGCACCAGAGAGGGCCTGAGGCCTGTTGGCCAGCTGGAGACAAGCAGCCCCCTCCCCAGAGAGCATCCTCAGGCAATTCTGAGGCGGTGGTCTGTCTCCTCTGCTAATCTCCTGGGCTTGGGTAGTTGGTGTAGGGCTAGGCTGTGGGGTGGGGGATGTGAGACCTCCTTCTGGGAGGTCTTCCTCCTTGAAAGACAAAGATGTTGGAGAGGGTCACTGGGCTTGTGCCTGTGTGTCCTCTGGGACCTGTCATAGGGCAGAGAGGGGGTCCCTAAGGAGGAAGCTACAAGGAGAAGTATGAAAGGTGGGCGTGTCCTCACCCACCATTCCTCATTAGTGATAGCAGCTTGTTGCAGGAAAGAGAGGACACTCTGCTGCTGACCTTGGCTCCTCTGATGGCCTCTCTGGATCAGTTTCCCCATCTGTAAAATAGGGGAGGGGATACGGTGAACTCCAAGGACCTTTGCTGTTGGACTATCAGAAACTGAACCCAAAAGGAGAGGCTAGTGACAGCCATCTGCCTAGGAAGAGACACTCTTGGCCTTTGCTGGGATCTGTCCTCAGAGGCCTGAAGAGAGCCTGAGGCACAGGGGGAGGGGCAGAGTTGGGAATTTAAAGCAGAGCCCCTCCCCCAATGCTGCCCCCCACCCCCAGGCGAAGCCCTGCCTCTGCCCTGCTGTGGTCTTCTACAGCTCCACCCCTCTCCCCTCCTGAGCCAGGGGGTGGGGGTGGGATCTGCAGGGGGTCAGTGGAGGAAGGAGACGGGGTCCCAGGTGCCCATGGGCAGAGAAAGGCTGTGTTTAGACACAGGCCTGGTGGCTTTGGTACTGAGGTAAGACACAGTAGGGCCTGTGAGAGAGGGAAGAGAAGGTCAGAGTCTTATAGCTTGAACCCTAGAACAGGTGTATTTCTGTGGGGTGGGAGTGGGGTAATAGGAAGAGAGCCAGGCTCCCTTGTTTTGCCACTGAGGACCCTGCCCAAGGTCACCTAGGGAGCTGGAGGCTAAGCAGGACTAGAACCCAATTCTCCTGGGACCCTGTCCTCTCCCAAGCTGGCCACCAGCTCCTGCCATTCCTGAGTGGACTGGGACCCTCAGAGGCCTCCGCTCCCCTCCCCTTTCCTGACAGGCCACCACAGCTAGAGGGTTATGTAACTGGAGACTGTGGCTGAGCTGGGGGGTGGGGCTGGCTGAGGGGGAGGGGCTGGAAGAGGGGGAGGGGAGGTTCTTGGGGTGGGGGTAGGAGGCAGGCTGGGCCTAGGCAGGCCTGGGCTAGAGCAGCTGCCAGGTCAGCCCACGTTCGACCTTGGACAGCACCCCCCTCCTTTCCGCCTTCCACTTTGGCCCCGGGAGCAAGGGGCAGGCCCAACTTCCTCATTGTAGCCTCAGCCTCCTGGCTGCCTAGCAGGAGGGGAGTCCTCCCACCCCACCCCTTGGACTTGGCGTTAGGGCTCCGATCAGTGTCCCTGAGTTTCAGGGCAGGCAGGGGTCAGTGGGGCATGTTGCAGCCCCTTCCCCTGTCCATCCCATCCCACTGGACATTCCTAGGCTACGGGGTGGGCTTCACTCAAGGCATACAGATGGGCTGGCTGGTGTGGTCTGAGGTTGGTGTACAAAACCATATGGAAAAGTCTTGGAAAATCTCTCAAGTGAATGTCCCTTGAGGAGCAGCCTTCAAGGGAAAAGCTGGGCAGTCAGGGGTGGCAGGAGGTGGGGGGTAATGAGGAGGGAGGCGGGTGTCAGTAGATGTCCCCCTTCGGCCTGTCTGTGCCACCTTCTTCCCACAGTAGCCTCACAAAAAGGTTGTAGCCCCTTCTGACTCCCTTGGGTGATAGATGAGGACACTGAGGCCCCTGGGGGGGACCTGCCCAAGGGCACACAGGAAGCGAGGAGGGCAGAGCTGGGATTAGAACCCAGGCTTCCTGCTGCTGCCGCCGAGCTGCATTGCACTGCCTCTCTGCGGCTCGTCTGCGCAGAGGCCGGCTGCCCGCCCTCCTCCCCTCCATCTTTGCTCCGCTGCCACTGCTGTCACCTTGGCTTACCCTCCCCCACTCGGGCCTCCTCAGAGCGGTGGGCCAGGATTCAGATTCTTACCCTGGATTCTAGGCCAGAATCTCGTGAGTGTGCCAGTGTCTAGGTGTGTAAGAGAGGAGCTGTGGTGTGGGAGAAAACCTGTGTGAGAGATTCTGAGCGAGTGTGAGGGACTCCGCGTGTGTGAGAATAGAATCTGTGTGAGCGAGGCTGCGTGTGTGGTTCAGCTGGGACTCTGCGAGAGCATCCGTGAGTCCCTGTCAGAGACATTGTGTGTGAATGTGAGAGAGACAGACTCTGTGTGTTCTGAGAGATGGACGTGTGAGAGAGAGAGAGAGGCTGCGGGAGAGGCTGCGTGCGGAAGCGGGAGAGGCTGCATGTGTGAGGGGTGCTGTGTGAGACTCTGGGCGCGCGAGAGAGACTCGAGGGAGTGTGTCCGTGTGAGCGTATCCCTGTGTGTGCCATGTGTGATGCTCTGCGTGCGAGGCTGTGTGCGTGCGTGTGTGCACGCACATGAGGCTGTGTGCATGAGACCATCTGTGCAGGAGGCTGTGTGTGGGTGGGGGGTCCCTGTGTGTGACACAGATTGTGTGTCTGTGAGGCTGTGCATAAGACAGAGACTGTGTGCTCTGTGTGTGTGTGTGTGTGTGACCCTGTGCATGTGTGTCAGTGTTCCTGCGTGTGCCTGTACGTGAGAGAGACCCTGAGTGGCCTGAGGGAGACCCTGGGTGGCCCGGTGCAAGCGTGCCTGGAAGAAGGTGACATTCCAGAGCAGCTTCCTGCCTGCTGCCTCTATCTCCTGGGGCTCCTGAGCTGCCCTGCCGGGCACTTCCCATCATTTGCCATCCTCAGGAGAATCCTGTGCTTGCCCAGGCCAGTTGCTGGTGCGTGGGCTGGATGGTGAGGCCACCTTTCCCTGAGAGCTGCCACCCATCCAGGCCTTGGTGTTGGCCCAGAAGATAGGGGCTGTTTGGCTGAGCTGGGGGTCCCCGTCTGTTCTCCTGAGGGGTGACAGTGCCAGCTAGAGCGACTGCTTCCTGACCCCCACTCCTTTGCTTCAGGCACCAGCCTGAGGAGTGAGGGATGGGGAGGCAAGCTGCGACCATGGGGCCCGATGAGCCCGGCTGGTGTTCTGGGCAGGGGGATGGTGCCCCAGACACACACAGCATAAGAAGGATGCTGATGCTCTGTGGTAAGGCAGTGAAGGGGCCTCCAAAGAACTGTCCCAGAGGAGGTAATGCTGGGGCAAGCTTTGAGGGGCAAGTAGGAGTTAGCAGGGCAGAGGGCAGAGGATGGGCAGTCCTCGCTTACAGTAGAGTGTGTTGAGACAGCCTGGCTGGACCCCTGCCCTCCTCTCTTCCTTGGGGGTCAGCCCGGGTCCAAGGCCCCTGGCTTTTGCCTATGATTTGCATGTTGTCACCAGGAGCATTGTTCTGTGTGATGTCAGGCCAATGGTGGTCCCTGTGCTGCAGGCCAGAGAGTGTCCCTAATACATGTGTGTGGGGTGGATGTGTATGTGGTGACATCTGTCCCCCAGAGTCACTTGACCTTCAAAATGCCAAAGAGATGCCAATGATTCCCAGGCCAGGGAAGCTCCACCTCCCTGGCCTCCTCTCCTCTGACCCTTTGTCCTGTGCCCATCTGTTTGCCTTGTCCCCTTCTCTTTGGGACCTGCTGCAGACCTGACCCCCCCCAATTCCCTGGGAAGGGAATTCACCTGGTAGCCGGAACGAAGTGTTTGGCCAGAGACTTCTGTTTCTCCCCTGGGTCCCAGCTGACACAGGGCTCTTGGAGACTTGCCTTGGCCTACATAGGGGTGGAGACAGAGCTGTTATCAGGGACCTCCCTTCAGAGCCTACACCCCGAGGCCAGGGCCCCACTCAAGTCCCATGTGAAGGAGACCCCTGAGTATGGAGATGGGGCTGGATATGCTTCCCTCCCAGCCACCCCAAGGCCCCGCCACAGTGGGTCCCCTGTTCAGTGCTCCTCTCCTTCCTGTGTTCCTTGTGCAGGGGTCCTGTGTCTTTGAATGTTGCCTCCACCCCACCCTCACAATAACAAAAAGCTCAAACCAAGCATCTCCTGGTCAGAGTCCCTAAGCCCCTTCACCACTAGATGGGTAGAGTGACAGAACGGACCTGGGAGGGTTGATGTAAAGATGAACAGCCCAAGCGACAGGGCCTGGCAAACAGTAAATACTCAATAAATGTTGGCTGCTGTTATGACTCCTGTTGGTCGTATCATCATTTTACCTCCTGAATACCTCTGGACTCTGTCCTCGTGCCTCCATCTCCATATCCACCATCCCAGCTCAAGCCGCTACTGTTCCCCTCATGCCACCTCCCCAAAGCTTCCTGCCTGCTCTCCTGCCTCTGGCCCCCAGCCCCTCTAGTTCATTCTCCACCTGGCAACCATAGGGGTCTTTTCAAGCCACAAATCTGTCAGGTCACCACCTTGCCTGCTTAGAATCCTTCACCACTTTCCCGGCCCAGCCTGCCTACCCAGTTTGGTCTCCCCTGGCCTAACTCTCCCCACTGCTTACTCAGCTCCAACCATCTGGCCTCCTTTACAGCTTTTCGAATGTGCCAGGTTCCCCTGCCCCAGGGCCTTTGCATGTACTGTTTCCCCTGGAGCACTCTTTCCTTTCAGTTCACCCCTCTCCATCCTTCACACCCCACCTCAAACTTCAGTGCCTCAGGGATGCCTTCCTGGGGTCAGAGTTCAGAACCAGAGAGAGAAGCTATGTGATTCGCAGTAAAATGTTCATTACCAGCCTTGTTGGTTCAGGTTTGTTCCCCCCTCCAGACTCTAAGCTTCTTGCATGCTCAATATAACAGGAGCTATTATTATGACAGATGAGGAAATTGAGGCCCAGAGAGAAGTGCTTTACCTGAGGTCACATGTGGGCAGGTTAGCTGGGAGGCTGGTTCATAAACCTGTGTCTCCTAACTCCTGGCTTAGGGGGTGCTTTGTGTCACATCATCTACAGAGTGTCTGGAGTTTGGCACCCAGGGGGCAGGAGTCTGTGCACTCTGGCTCTGTGCAGGAGGTCTTTCAGCTGCCAGGAGCTTTGGAGGGTGTTGGCTTGAGCCTTTCAGGGAGGGAGGTGGGTTGTCTCAGAAGTGTGTAGGGGGTTGTCCAGTAGAGGCTTATTCCAGGTCCCATTGCCTGGGCTGGGGATCTTGAGGCCTCCCACGACAGCTGAATATAGTGTCTCTGCTATTCTGAGCGGTCTCATGACCGGTGCATTCACTCTGGACCGAAAGGTCAGGCCTTGAGCCACTGCCTCCCGTCAGTTACTGGGCCAACCTGGCCACCACTCCAGCCTGAGCTCCCTGTCCTTGTGTGCAGGCTTAGAGGAAAAGGAGTGCCCGAGAGGTTCCAGGGACAGTTTGCTGCCTTATTCAAAGAAACTACTTGGGTTGGGGAGACTCTGCATGTGCATGGCGCTGTTGGAGCGAATGGGTACTTCCAAGCCACCTCTGGTCACTGCCTTCATCTAGTGGAAGAGAAACAGGCTTAGAGAGAGAAAGATGCTTGCCCAAGACCACACAGGGAATCAGTGAGACTCAAACCCACAGTCCAGGCCTGTGGGCCCAGGGCCTGGCCATCCATATGTCTTTTGGCTCTCAGTTTTAGAAGAACACCAAACCCCACCTGGGCATGCTGTTCTTCTCCCACACTCCCATTAATTTCCTCCCCTGATGGAGGTAGAATAAGCAGTCACCTGTCATTCCAGGGCCCTGCACAGCTGGTTGAGACCGTCTCAGGCCAGTCAACCCAGACTTGGCCCAAATCATTAGCATCCCCCCAAGCAGGATTTTCCAGAACCGTCTCCTTTCTTGAATCACAATACTAATGGCTTCTATTTACTAAAGCACTTACTATGTGTCAGACCCTGTCTTAAGAGCTTGATTTGTGCATTCTAATTTAATTCTCACAAGACTCTCACAGGACTGCGTTATTATTATCATACCAGTGTCACAGACAAGGCTGCTGAGGCTCGAGGAGGTTAAATAACTTCTCCAAGGTCACTTAGCTCACATGTGGTGGAGCCAGCAGTCAGACCTGGGTCTGTCTGACACCAGAACTCTGTCCATAACCACTGCACAATACTGCCTCTGTCCGTGTTCCAGGGATGGTGGGGTCTGTGGCTTGCCATGCCCCAGGTTTGGAGTTCCATCTGGTTCCCTCCCTCCCCACCACATGCTCTTTCCCCACCACCTGTCCAGGGATCCTCAGCAAGTTCTGGCCCCGGGATAACTGCAGGTGAGGGCCCTGCCTGGCTGGGCTCAGGGGCCGAGGGAGCGCTCTGGCAGTCCCAAGGAAGAGGGTTTTGTGACGGTGCCTCACCTGACCTCCTGCCCCAATCCATGCAGGCCCTGGGACTCCCACATGGCCTGGAAGTAAAAGGTAGAAGGATTGGAAGAATCAGAAGTTGTCCTGGTGATACGTGGTAGGAATGCTGGCTGCTCCTCAGCTCAGCATTCGAGGCCTTCTGCTGGGGAACCTGGCCGTAGCTCCTGCTACTCCCTTCTGCCTGGCCTCCTCATCTTCAGCCCTCATTTTAACCTCTGTGTTCTTGCTCATCTTTGCCTCTCACTTCCCTGTCCTTTCTGCTTTTTGCTGAACATGAAAATCTATGCCTCAAGGTCCCTAACACTTAGCCTGGCTGTTCCTGCCCTTGTTGACCCTCTCCTCTGGGAGTGAGGGGTCTAAGTTGGGCACTGAGTCACCCAGCTTGCATGATTGGAGCTGAAAGTCAGCGGGTCAGCTCTGGAGGCCTGGGGCTGGGGACAGGCAGGCCCTCAGGATTAGGGACTGGCCCAGGTATGTGGAGAGATGAGGTCACAGACAATACTCAGGTTGTGGGCATCAGACAACTGGACCAGAGCAAGATCTGTAGCCAGGCTACCTTGGGCAAGTCCCACGGCCCCTTCAGGCTGCAGGTTTTCCACCCGTATAAATACAGGGGTCTTCTAAATGACCGCTAAGCCTCTTCCCAGCTCTGATATTCTGAGAGTCCAAGAATTCCGGGCTTCAGCTTCCCAGAGGAGCTGGGGAATCAAGTTAGTCCTTCCCTTTTTCTCCTTCCTACCCCAGCCTAGCTCCTCTCTAGGGCACGTGTGAGCTCTCCTGGCAAGGGTCCTGGTACTAAGTGGGTAGGATCCCGGGGGAGGGGTCTAAAGAGCTTCCTCCTGGGTTCATTCAGCCTTCCACGCCCTGTTCTCATTCATTCATTCAAGGTGTAGTAATCATACTCGTGCCTGAGCACCTCACCCAGCCCTCTGGAAGGCACAGACCTGGGGTACCACCCCTTCAGGGTGTGCTTGCTCGGGCTGGAGGCAGCACCTGTTGGCCTCTTCTATGGGCCCTTCCCTTGGCTGTCTGCCCTCGGGGAGTTGCAGAAAGGCCCATTCAGAGGGAGACAGTGCACTGGCTGAAGGGGCTGGAGCAGGGTTCGTGGGACCAGCTTCGATGGTGTAGGGGCACTGTGGAGAGGGGTGCAGGGGTGGGTGCTGTGCCAGACTGGGCCAGGGCTGGTAGGGGTGTTTGCAATAGCCAATGTGGGGCTGTAAGGGTCGTTGCTGGAAGACTCCACCCATGGCTGGCCCTTAGAATTACCTGAGATGCTTCAAAAAGCTCAGGCTTCTGGGCTCTGTTCTGGGAAGTTCGATTCTTAGATCTGGGGAGGGTGAGGATATTTACTCCACGCCCAGATGGTGCTAATGCTCGGTGGCAAGGGAGAATCTCTGCAGTGGGGTCTGGGATGTGTGGGCTCTCTTGACTCAAAGTGGGGCCCTCTGACCAACAGCGTCATCTGGACACTTGTTAGACGTGGTTTTAGGCGCCCCCCCCCAGAGCTGCTGATTCAGAATCTGCATTTTAACGAGATCCCCAGATGATTCATATACACTGGAGTCTGAGAAGTGCTGATGCAGGCAACGGTTCCCAGCTGAGGGGAAGCATCCGGGCGCAGAGAGGGCCGGATGGGTGTGTGCAGGTTGGCAGAGCTTCCCGAGGACTTTCTTCTTTCCTGTGGCCAAGACGTAGATGTCAGGGTAGCTGACGGTCTGGGGTAAGGCCCTGTTGCACCAATTGGCAACTGCATCCATCCAGTTACTACTAGAAATGCTTGGGAGTCATCCTCGACCCCTCTCTTTCTCTCCCACATCAGCAAACCCCGTTATCAGAATCCAGCCACCTCTCATCATCTCCATGGACAACTCCCTGGTTGAACCTGTGGTTTTCTCTCACCTCGATTCTTCTCTGGCCAAGGCCTCCTAAGTGTCCTCTGCCTCTGTCCCACCTGCACACGCCCCGCCACCGCACTTTCTCTGAGGGGCAGCCGGGCTGTTCTGGTAAAACGGTGGGCAGAGCAAGTCAGCCCTGCTCTGCCTCACTCTGGCATCTGGTCTCCCTGAGAGCTCCCCACCCAGCCCTCCCTCTGCTCCCTGCCTCTCTCCGCCTCACTCCTTCCGGCTCTGTGGCTTGTGCATCTGCCTCGGGACCTGGACTCTTGCTGGCGTCTTCACTCAGAGGTTCATTCCCGCACCCCCTCCAGGCCTGCACGCAGATGTCAGCGGCTAGATTTCACCTCTCCGGCCCCTCTCCCCAATTCATGCTTTGCTGTTTTCTCTTTGGCACCACCATCTAAGGTCTGATGTGTTTTACTTGTTTGCCTTGTTTATTGTGTTTCCTCCACTAGAATGTAAGTTCCATGAGGCCAGGGATTTTTGTCTGTTTTATAAATTGCTCTATCCCTGGGACCTAGAACAGGGCCTGTAGCATAGTGGGTGCTAAATAGATATTTACTGAAAGAAAAAATAAGCAGGGTAGGGTTTAAGACCAAGGTCAGATACTGGTGCCACACCTTTGAGCCTGTTCCTGGCTAGCCCTTTCCTTCCTGGCCTCCCCTGGGAACACAGTCCCTCCCTCCCCTAAACCTGCAGCAGCAATGAACAAACAGGCAAAGGCTGGGGCAAACCCCAGTTGGGGCAGGTCCTACCTGCCCCTGTCACCACCCAGGCTCAGATGAAGCTCTTCACATCCTGGCCCCTCTGTCTTTCCAAACTCCTCCTTCACGCTGCACCAGCCCAGCCACCACCCACAGCCAGAGCTCCAAGGCCAAGAAACTATTTTCCAGAACCAGGATGCACAAGTTCCCCAGCCCCTCTTGGTCCAGCCTAACCCCCAATCTAACTTCTCTAGACTCTGATTCCCCTGAAGGCCAGCCAGGTTCTTCTCATACCTCTCCTTCTCCGTCTGCCTCCTCCCTTCTCTGTCCCCACCCCCCCCCTTGTCCCCTTTCCTCTGTCAGCTGTGTTTGTGGGAAGTTCTCTGGGCATTAGTCACTGGCTTTCAAAACAGACTCCTCCTCTTGAAGACCTAGGATGTTTTTTGTCCCAAATCGCCTGCTTCGAGCCGAGCCTGGTCATGCATTCAGTAGAAAGTGTGTGGACTTCGAGTCCCCCCACTACTTCCTGGCTGCGTGACCTTGGCAGTATGACCCGAAGCTTCGTTCCCTCCCAAGAGCATAGCCTCTTGAACCAGGAGGGCTTCGTTCAAATCCCAGCCCCACCACTTTCCAGCTGTGTGACCTTGGGCAAGTTTCCTAACCTGTCTGTGTCTCAAGAGAGGGATATTAATAGCACCTGACTCACAGGGAAATTGGGAGGATTAAATGTGTTAAGCACTTAGCCCAGAACCCAGAACATAAGTGCTTAATTATTGTGGGTTCCATTATCTTCGTTTTACCAGCTCCCGGCCCTACAAGATCCAAACCCTCACCTGTTCCCCAACCTGCTTCCTCCTTTCAGCATCAGACCCTACCTCCAAATACCTCTCCTAGGGTCACCTCACCTAACTTGGCCCCTAGGACCCTTTATTCCAGAGCCTACCTCACAAGGGCAGCTTTCCGGGGTGTCACCCTGGGAGGCAGGCCTGGATTCTCTCTTGGTTCCCTGAGAACCCTCCGTGTCTCCTGGACAGGTCACAGCACCCTCTGAGCCTCGGTCTCCCCATCTGTTGTAATGGGCTGCTCGTCCTCCCTTCCTGCGTGTGGTGGGGCATGAGAGAGGTAGATGACGGGACTTCTGCCCACCAGGGAAAGGGAAGGGCGGACTGCTGACATCAGGCTCTGGTCGGGAGCCAAGCGTGGGGACCCTGTTGCCAGCAAGAGTGCCACTGTAGTGGGGCTGGCAGGCAGGGCTGTGTGTCACAGCTCTGGGCATGGAAACGTCTCCTCTTAAAGGGGATCCTCAGGCATAGGCAGGACCCCAGAGCTGTTGGGGGCTGGGGGCTCCTGTTGGTGCCCTGAGCAGTGCCCACTCTGAGGTTGGGCTGCTCCACCAGGCCGACGCCAGGCTGGGTGAGGACGAGCTAATATTAGCTGGGGCAGCCCCGGACAGCTGAGCTTAGGGGCCGTCAGGAGCCAGCCTTGCTGGGCCCAGGCTCCGATATGGCTTCAGCTTGAGCCCCGGCAACCAAATGAAGCTTTCTCAAGCCATGTAGGGCCTCTGATGCCCCTTCCACCGCGGCCCGCCCCAGACCTTGCCTGCTGGCCTGGCAGCCCTGGCAGCCCTGCTCCGGATGCACTGGTGCTGGCTCCTGCCCGAGAGGCCCTGTCCTTGCCCACAATGTCCCTCGCCTTGCCTCTTCCCTGCCCGCTGCTGCACAGGAGGTGCAGGACTCCTCTCCCCACACTCCCAGTCCGTGAGTAGCTTCCCTGCCAGGGGCTGCTGTTGGCACTCACTCCTTCACCCACCCGTCCAACAAATATTTGTTGATCATCTACTATGTGGCAGGCACTGCTCTAGAAACTGGGATAGAACAAAGAACAAAACAGTGAAAAATCCCTGCCCTCAAGCTCTTACATTCCTGTGCAGGGAGAATGAGAAGAAACAAGTGGCCGCATAGAGTACGTGGTGTGTCAGATGGTGGCAAAGGCGTGGAGCTATGCAGTGGAGGGAAGGAGCCCAGGGAGCGCCCAAGGGGCGGTTCTAACTCACCGAGGCTGGGAGGCCTCACTGGGCATGTCATATTTCAGCAACACCTTGAAGGAGGTGAGGAGGGGAGCCACGTGTCATCTGGGGAACAGGAAGTGAGACTTGCAAAAGGCCTGAGCAGGCGTGTGCCTGCAGTTCAAGGCACAGTGAGGAGTCGTGGCCAGGGCTGGGCTCAAGGAGCCAAGCGACCATGGTAGGTCAGAAGGGTAGTGCTACCCAGAGAATCCCTGGGCTCCTGACAGTGGGGTCTGCCCCTGGGGGTGCTGCCCCCATGGATCCCTGAGCATGCTAGCCCAGGGCTCAGCCGTGCTCATGTCTGCACTGCCCTCTGTCCCCTGTTCCCAGCTATAGGCTGAACCTTCATGGAGGGGGCCCCTGCCTCACTATAATGGGGGACCTCTGTCCTCTTCCTGAAGGCTAGCTGTGCCCAGCGGGGGATGGTGGGGCCACACAGAGCTGCCACCATGCTGGTCATGAGCTGTTCTGTGAGCTGGGTATGGGACTGGAGAGAAGTTGGTGAGGGGGCCAGGAGGTCAGGGGCCCTGCCAGGCAGAGGTCATGCCAGCTCATTCCATCACATAGCCCTCGAGGGTGCTCACCTGGTTCTCTCTACAGGTGTACTGAGAGAAGATGGTTCGAGGAGTGTTATGGGCTGGACTGGAGCCAGACTGCTGGGACTATGCTGGTTTTTAGCTGTGTGACCTCTGTAAGCCTCAGGCCCCTCAGCTGTAAAGAAGGCACACAAGTCCCCATTTCAAAGGGCTGCTGTGGGAATCCACTGAGATAAGATCTAGAAAACCCTTCAGCACACATAGGTGGACAATTTATATGTCTGACCATTCTCACCATCTTTGTAGGATGCCCTGCAGACACTGGCCTCACCCCACCTGGGAGGTCCAGAGAATACGAACCTCATGTCTACAAAGGGGCTTGCTGGAACTGGGGAGGCTTCGATGGGGACCCAGCCCTGCCGGGTGGTTCCCTGGGGACCTTCTCTGCCCACACATGTGGCGGAGCAGGAGAGTAGGACGTCCTTGGGCCTTATCCCCAGGGCAGGGCTATGAACATTCCTTGGACCACAGCTACCCGCCAGGGCCAGCGTCTCACCGCTTAGAGATGAATTTTTTATGCTCAACCTCAGGGGCCCTCTGAGCAGCTGTGAGGAACATGGTCACCCGCTGGGCCACCTGGAGCCAGCCAGAGCCCTGGGCTTAAGGGACGAGGGCTGGGCTCTTGTAAGCCCCCATGCTGTCACCCGCTGGAGGCCGGCCTTGGGCAGTGTACTTGTCCCCATGTTTCTGTGGGTGCGTCTGACTTGGCTCCTGACCTGCCCATGCACCTGAGCATGGCCCTTGCCTTTCTGGGCCTTGGTGTCCTCATCTGTACAGTGTGCATAATAGTCCGCCTCTCAGGGATGTTAGGAGAATCCAGCCAGACCAGCAGCAGAAAGATAATTAGTGAGGGAGAAAATATGGCTCTGAGCAGGGCTATGCACAGGAAGAGACCACCGTGGCAAGAGCAAGGGCAGTGTGGGGAGGGGACAGGGTAGAAAAGGAGCACAGGCCTTCCGGCCTGGCCTGGCCTAGGTTTCGGGCTCCCTCTGCCTCAGTGTGGACTTGGTAGGTGGTGTCTAGCTGAGCCCTAGTTTCCTCGTGTGAAATAGGGATGACAGTTGGTACTTCCCAGGCTGGGCAAAGCCCCCAGCACGGTGCCTGGCACAGGGAAGGCATTTACCAAGGGTTAATCTGACTCCCGGGGGCACCACTGTCACTCGGTCCTGTGTTCAGATTCCCCAGGGTATAGTAAGGTCTTGGCTGAGCCACAGAGACAGGGAGGGAGGCCGTGGAAGCCTCATCTGGTGGCCCCACAGCCTCAGGGACATGAACCACCGTCACCAATGATATATTTAGCGGCACAAAGGTCAGAAAGACCAGGCACTGGCTTCCCTTCTAGGCGTCAGGAATCATGTCTCCCGAGGCCTGGCTGTCACCAAGCAGATATTTTTTTCCCGTCTGGCAGTCTGGGGATTGGAGCAAAAGCCTGGGAGTCAGGAATCACGGTGGTTTGTGCTGGCTTGCCTGGTCTTTCCACCTCCCCAGCCCTTTCCAAAGCCCGCTGTGCCACCCTTGGAAGTCCCACCCACCCTGCTTTTCCAGGCCACCCCCCTTGGCCTCCAGGCACATCAGCCACTCCCCAGTGTGCTCGGGCTCCCTGTCTCCCTGCCTTGGCTTTTCTGTTGTCTCCACCGAGAATGCCCTCTCTTCCCCCTCTGCATGTCTGAAACAGACGCATCCCGCAAGAGCCCCCTCCTGGAAGAGCCTGCTCTGCCCTCTGTGCTTTCGGAAAACTTGTTTGCCTTCAGGCTCTTGATCCACTGACCCACTAAGGTCATATGTCTCTCAGACCCTGAGAGGACTCAGCCTCTCTGAGGACAGGGATCAGCTTAGGCAATAGTTGTGCCTGTTACGTAACAGGAAATCAATCCATCTTTGCTAAAGCAATGTGCCCCACAATAGCCCTGTGGGGTGGAAGAATTACATGTTATGCCTACTTCATTGATGAAGGAAAAATGTCCAGAGAGATTAGTTTTCTAAGACCATCCAGTTAGCAAGTGGTAGATGAAGGATTAGATCCTGGGTCTTCTTTTGAAAATTAAGGTCGGTTAGAGCCGTGCCAGCGCTCCCTCCTGCTCTAGTCTGCTGTGGTTTTGTGGTGAAGAATGAGGTGGTTGGATGGACAGATGAGTGATGGGCAAATGGCTGAAAGGATGAATAAAAAGACAGATACATGGGCGTGGAGGAATGGGTGGAAGGAAGGACATGTGGATGGATGGATACACAGCTGGGTGGGTAACTCAGTGGACTGGTGAACACATGGACAGATAGGAGGATGGATGGATACATTTCCAGCTGTTTACCTTCATGGTGGGAGAGGAAGTCCCACCCCTCATGAGATGAGAACATCCTGGAGGATGGGACTGGGAAGCATGGACATCAGGGTAGTAGGCAGAATGGAGTGACCCGGTACAGGTGTGCAGAAAGTGGGATTTCCAGATGCAGGGGTGGGATGGCTTGGGAAGTGTGAGAGCTGGGGGCTGGCAGAGACTGGCCCACCTTTGAGAGTGGGGCCAGTCTCAAAGTGGGAGGCCCTGAGGGAGGAGAACCAGGACCAGGCTGGGAAGATGTTGCAGGCTGTGCTGGGGGACGGGGAGGCCTCAGGGCCCAGGGTTTCCCAGACCTGCCTCTCCCTGCAGCCACTGGAGGGCAGTCAGTGAGTGGGAGATTGGCCTCTGAACCCTTGGCCGTGGGAATACATCTGTGGTTTCTGTCTGTCCAGGAGTGGGGCGGCCACTCTTCCCCATCAGGTCCCCAGCCTCGGTGAGCGAGAACCTCTGATAGCTCAGGCAAGGTGTGGTCCTGGAGACAGTGCAGCTCTGCTGGCTGGGGACAGGGCACTGAGGAGTGGGCCTTCCTGAGGCCCAGGAAGACCCTGGCTCACATTTACTGGGATCTATCATCTTCCCACTGCATTTTGCCATCAACCCCCAGGCTCCAGCCATGAACTCCAAGGCTTTAGTTCCAATTGCTCAGCAAGCCAGTAAAGGGGCCACAGGCATGGGTGGCCAATGTTGAGCTTGGTGGAGCCTGGAAGCTTAGATGCTGCTAGCTTGGAGCAGATTCATCTCCATTTGCACAAGGAACAGCTCTGTGAGCGCCAGGCTCCCCCCCGCAGAGCCCTGCTCCAGCATTCCCCAGCACCAAGCTGCACCCCCCACAAGCACACACTGGCCCGGCGATCTCCCTGGGAAACCAGGTCCCAATGAGAGTGCCTGGTGTGCCGCTAACTGCTCATTACAGTCACGGCTGCAGCTAAGTATAGCTCCAGCACACACGAGACCAAGACAACAAGGGAAAGTCTTCCCATAAAAAAGCTCCACATGCAAACACACAGGCATCTGAACACAAGCACTCCCCACACCCGTGCAAACCTATGGCCTTGCACATGTGGACATGCACTTACACCAACACAAATCTTCATTTGTGCACTTATGTGTTCAATAAACGTTTCTTAGGCGGCTAGGGGAGTGGTTAACCCAGACAAAACTGGGTTTCAAATTCCAGGTCTCACTTCTTGGCTGTATGACCATGGGGGGCCGACTTCACCTCTCTGAGCCTCGGTTTCCTTGTAAAGTTGGGATGGCGACCACAGTGTGCACCCCTGAGTTGGTGCAGGGGTGAGATGGGACATGTAAGAATGCTTAGGATGGGTCTGGCTCAGAAGTAGGTGTCTTCATCATTGAGTGCCTACTTTGTGCCCAGCTCTGTGCTCTTGTTCCTGGGGGTGGTTGTGGAAAGTGGTTACATACCTGTGCATAGTGGGCACTCAGTATATATCTGACTATTGAATGAATGAACAAGTGAATGAAAGTTTCAGCAACGGGTGGCTGGGTGTCCTTGGAGCTTTCCTCTCTCAGGAGGAATCCACCCTCACTTATGTTGCATCTAGGCTGTGTCTCCACACAGCCTAGATGCAACATAAGGATCTAGAGGTTCTGGTGGGTAACCCAAGGATCCTGGACATAGAAGAGCTTGAGGGTGTCTGGTGTCTGGGTCACCCCTCATTTTACAGATGGGGAAGTGGCAGCACAAAGACGGAGCAGGGAGCAGGCATTGTCCCAGGCCACATAGCAGTTAGTGGCTGGAGCCCAGGGTTGCCACCTTGAGTCCGCCTAGCCCAGTGGCCCAGCATAGTGGGTGGTGCTGGGTCAAGGCGCAGCCCCTGAGCGCCAGGCAGCTGTCCTGGCTTGGGCAGACACAGGCGTCGTGCAGCATCAGGCAGAGCCCTGGCTGGGATGTCAGGCAGCCTGGGGCATCTGGGCTGGCACTAGGCGGGGTTCCATCTGCCGGGGAAGGGGCTTGGGTCCAGCCTGGGTACAAAACAAGCTTCAGGATTTGGAGGTACTGTCACTTTTCCCAACCTTTGAATAAACTGGCCGCTAAACTGCCTGGGCCATCTCCTCCCATAGCACCTCCTCAAAAAGAAACTGACATTTCCTGGTGCTTTTTTAAGCCCAGGCTGGCTGGGCCAGGCCCCGGCTTGGGGTGGGGAGGGCGGGTGGCGCTGGGAGTCACACAGCCTGAGTCTCTCCTCACCTCGAGTGATCTCAAGACGCTGGGAATAGACATGGTCTCATCTCACCATGTGTCCCAGATTCCCCATTCTCCACTCCAGTGCTCGCATCCAGGTTTTGAATTCCACAGTCCGCTGCTAGTTCTGCCCTGGAGGCGGGACTCGAGCTGTTGGACTACACTTGGAGCGCCTTTGGCTGGCCAGCCTGCTGGGAGGGGAGGATATATCTGTCCCCTCTCTGGAAAGGAACCCTGCGACCTTGTGCCCCCTCCCTGTGAATGATATGTGCCACTCATGTTCATGGTCAGCGGGGATTCAGGCCTTTGTCATTGATTGTGCCCAGTGTCAAGGAGATGAAAGTGATTGTGCCCCAGTGCAGACATGAGTCTTCTGTCAATGAGTGTACTCATTGCCAGTGTAGACATGGCTCTGTTCTCAGTCGCCGTGCCCACTGCCAGTGTAACAAACCATCTTTGCAGAGACCGAGCATGCCCATTGCCAATGAGAACAGAGCTGAATGATTAGTGACTGTGTCCATGGCCAGTTTAGTCACAGATTGGTGGCTAGAGATGATCCTTTTCCAGTGGGTGTAGATCTGCTGTCACTGTGGTCAGTGCTGGTATAAGTGCAAGCCTGAAATCAATGACTGCACCTTGCCAATGTGGACACAGATGCGGTACCAATGTATCAGTGACTGTGCACA
The DNA here is from genome assembly GCA_963574885.1 of Lepilemur ruficaudatus. NCBI lineage: Eukaryota > Metazoa > Chordata > Mammalia > Primates > Lepilemuridae > Lepilemur > Lepilemur ruficaudatus. Next base: position 46,811 of record CAUYRT010029093.1, read on the forward strand.
TTGCCCGTGTAGACAAGGCACAGTGAGCACCGAAGGGGTGGAGGGTGCTCACTTCTGAAGCAGGCTATGGGGAGTAAACTGTTCTGCCCATTAGTGTATGGAGACAAGTGGACACAGGATGTGTGTCTGTGACCTTCTTCCCACAGATGGGCAGCTGTACTCATGCTTAGCTGTGCTCCCCAGTCCTGGGGCAGGGGCGTGTTTAGCTGGGTATTCAGGCAGGACCAGCCCTGATCCCCGGATGAAGCCACCTCATGGACCTTACCTTCCAGAGGGGCAAGAGACAAACAATAAACATGGAAACTATGCAAATTAGACAGTGTGAATTACCAGCACTCAGCCAAATAGGAACGTAAAACGGAGACCTGGTTTTAAATCCTGCCTGCCACTTCTGAGCAAGGGGGGAAGGCAGAGTGAGTAGAGTAAGGAAAATCAGATAGCTGGGGGCGCTGGTGGAGACTTTAAACAGGGTGGTCAGAGCAGCCTCCTGAGGCAGTGAGGGGGATGGGGATGCCTGGGAAGGGTGTTCTAGGCAGAAGGAGCAGCCAGTGCAAAGGCCCTGGGGCTGGCATGTGTCTGGCATATTGGAGGAGGCGGGTGTGAAGGTGACGGTGGTAGGAGAGGTTGGGGGGGTAACAGACAACCAGCTCAAGTAGGATCTGCAGGCCATTGTGAGGGCCTTAGCTTCTCCTCTGAGAGACATGGAGAGCCAGTGCAGGATTTTGAGCAGAGAAATGACACAATTGGATTTACATGTTAAAAGCATCACCTGGCTTCTGTGTTGAAAACAGTCCTAGAGCACCAGGAATGTTAGAAACTGGGAGACCAGTTAACAGGCTATGACCACAACCCAAGGGGGAAGATGATGATGGCTAGGACATGGGTGGGGACAGTGGGGGTGTAGGGGGTAGAGCTAAGATTCTGCATTTATCTTCTAGCAGAGCCACCAGGATTTCCTTACAGATTAAATGTGAGCTGTGACAGAAAGAAAGGTGTCAAGGATGACTCCAAGGTTTTTGGCAAGGATGTGCTGGAAGGATGGAGATGCTCTCTCATGAGATGGCGAGGCTGTGGTGGGTGCAGGTGACACGCTGCATTTGAAGAGCTGTTAGAACCCCACCCGGAGAGGCCAGGGAGTTGGGTGCTGCAGCCCCAAGTTCAGGGGAAGGGCTGGGCTAGAGACACGCCTTCGGGAGTGTGCCGCTGACTGGTATTTGAATGGCGATGGTATTTAAGTCCTAAAACTGGGGGGGTCGCTAAGGGAGCGAGTGTAGTTGGAGAAGTGGAACAAGGACTGCGCTCTGGGGTACCCTGACAGCCGGAGGCCGGGGAGAAGGGGTTGGCAAAGGACACCAAGAGGGAGCAGCCAGTGAGGTAGGAAGGAAATCAAGAGAATCTGTGGGGTCCTGGGAAGCATAACAAAAAGGAGGGTGTGGTCGGCTGTCTCAGATGCTGCCAGTGAGTCAAGGAACATGAGGACCAGGGATTGTTCCCGTCCTCTCTGCCTAGAATGCTCTTCCTCGCACCATGTATTTCCCCAGTGGATTCTTACCCATCCTTCCAACGTCCTCACGGTTGTCACTTCCTCCTGGCAGTTGTTAAAAGCCTGTCAAATGCCCATGCATTCCCCTCAAGGCCCTTGTCACCTCAGAGAGGAACATATGTGCTTGTATGGTTATCTGGTAAATGTAAGTCTCCCCCCACCCCACCCCCAGGAACTGTGGCTGTTTTTGCTCACCCTGCACAAGCCTGGGATAAGGCACAAATATTTGTGGGACGGACGCACGTGGACAGTGAACTCTGGTCCCACCAGGGCTGTGACCTCTGCCTTCCCAGAGCTGTGCCTCTTGGGGCCATCATTTTATTCCTCTCTCTCCAAACACACTCATGTATACACACACACACACACACACACACACACACACACACACACGCACATCCCTACTGGGAATCGATGCAAACACACCAGCGTGCACTGGAGGGAAATTTCCTAGTACATTCCTAGTGGACCCCATTCCTAGCTCCTCCATGGAGCGTGGAGCCTTAGTGTTCTCATCTACCCAATGGAGGCAATCAAGACTGTTCTGCTGACGACCCAGCTGGAGTGTGCGTGTGCGTGTGTGTGTGTGTTTGGGATGTTCATATGAGATTCACAATGTGAAGATGTGTTGTAAACTGAAGGCTGTGCCCACTGTCGTCATAATGATAAGACTAACATCTTCCTCCTAGGGCTACCTGGGATGGGTGTGAAGGAGCGTTATAAGTGGAAGTAGAGCAGAGTGGTTTTGGAGGCAGAGAGACCTGGTTTCAAATACTCCCTGCCACTTCCCAGCTATGTGGGGTTTGGGGCACATGTCCTAACCACCCTGAAGCTCCATTTTTCTTATCTGCAAAATGAAGGTGATGATATCTCCCCCAGAGAGGTTTTTAAAGATACATGGGATAATGTTTGTAAAGTGCTTGTGCTCTGATGAGCATGCTACTATTACTGTAAAGCAGAAGACAGTGAGGCTCAACAAAATCCTGCAGCCGAGGTGGCTGTGAGGATTAACAGGTAAAAACGTGTCATCATTTAGCTGCATGCAGTGAGTGCTTTACAAAAGCGGGCTCTGAAACAGGCCAGGGGAGATGGCCCAAGAGAAGGAGCGTGCAGGAAGCCGAGGGAAGCTCGGTCTGCAGGAGGGATGTCTTGGGGCTGCCCCTGGGAGTAAGAGGAGCAGGTGTGTGTGACTCCAGAGGGCACACCTGAGATTGCGGGGAGAGAGGGGCAGAAGGTTGGCCTAAACAAGAAAGAAATGTGTGTCTCTCAGAACCGACAGAATGAGTGGCCCTGTGAGCTTCCTTCCCATCACTGGTGGTGACCAACAGAGACGTCTATCTCAAGGTCACTGCAGAGGGGATCATTGAACTGCCCCTCGGGAGGCCTGTACAGGCACACCTCAGAGATACTGAGGGTTCTGTTCTGACTGCCGCAATAAAGCAAGTCACACAAATGTTTGGGTTTCTCAGTGCATATAAAAGTTATGTTTACAACTCTACTGTACTTTGTTAATTGTGCAATAGCATTCTGACTAAAAATCAATGTACATGTCTTAATTCAAAAATAATTTTTTGCTAAAAAATGCTAACAGTCATCTGAGCCTTCAGCAAGTCGTATCCTTTTGCTGGTGGAGAGTCTTGCCTTGATGTTGCTGGCTGCTGACGGATCACGGTGGTGGTTGCTGAAGGTTGGGGTGGTGTGGCAATTTCTTAAAATAAGACAACAATGAAGTTTGCCACTTCGATGGACTCTTCCTTTCACAAAAGATTTCTCTGTAACATGCAATGCTGTTTGATAGCATTTTATCCACAAAACTTCTTTCAGAATTGGAGTCAGTCCTCTCAAAGCCTGATGCTATTTTGTCAACTAAGTTTGTATCATTTTCTAAATCCTTTGTTGTCATTTCAACAATGTTCGTAACATCTTCACCAGGAGTAGATTCCACCTCAAGTAACCACTTTCTTTGCTCATCCTTAAGAAGCAATTCCTCATCTGTTCAAGTCTGATCATGAGATTGCAGCAATTCAGTCACATCTTCAGATTCCACTTCTAATTCTAGTTCTGTTGCTATTTCCACCACATCTGCAGTGACTTCCTCCACTGAAGTCTTGAATCCCTTAAAGTCATCCCTGAGGGTTGGAATCAGCTTCTTCCAAACTGCTGTTAATGTTGACATTTTGACCTCCTCCCATGAATCATTGATGTCCTTCATGGCATCTAGAATGGTGAATCCTTTCCAGAAGGTTTTCAATTTACTTTTCCCAGTTCCATCAGATAAATCACTATCCATGGCAGCTATAGTCTTATAAGGTATATTTTGTAAATAATAATACTTGAAAGTCGAAATTACTCCTTGACTCATGGGCTGCAGAATGGATGCTGTGTGAGCAGGCATGAAAACAACCTCAATCTCCTTGTGCATCTCCATCAGAGCTCTTGTGTGACCAGGTGCATTATCAATGAGCAGTAATATTTTGAAAGGAATCTTTTCTTCTGAGTAGTAGGTCTCAACATGTGGCTTAAAATATTTAGTAAACTATCTTGTAAACAGATGTGCTGTCATCCAGGCTTTGTTTTTCTATTTCTAGAGCACAGGCAGCATAGATTTAGCCTAAATCTTAAGGGCCCTAGGATTTTCAGAATGGTTAATGAACATTGGCTTCAACTTCAAGTCACCAGCTGCATTAGCCCCTCACACAAGAGTGTCAGCCTGTCCTTTGAAGCTTTGAAGCCAGGTATTGACTTCTCCTCTCTAGCTATAAAGGTCCTAGATGGCGTCTTCTTCCAATAGAAGGCTGTTTGGCCTACACTGAAAATCTGTTGCTTAGTAGCCACCTTCATCAGTGATCTTAGCTGGATCTTCTGGATAACTCGCTGCAGCTCCTCCATGAGCACTTGCTGCTTCACCTTGAACTTTCAGGTTATGGAGACAGCTTATTTACTTGGTCACGAGCCAACCTCTGCTAGCTTTCAACTTTTCTTCTGCAGCTTTCTCACCTCTCCCAGCCTTCACAGCATTACACAGAGTTAGGGCCTCGCTCTGAATTAGGCTTTGGCTTAAGGGAATGTTGTGACTGGTTTGATCTTCTATCCAGACCACTGAAACTTTCTCCATATCAGCAATAAGGCTGTTTCACTTTCTTACCATTCGTAGGTCCGGTGGAGTCACATTTTTAATTTCCTTCAAGAACTTTTCCTTCCCATTCACAGCTTAGCTAACCGTTTAGCACAAGAGGCCTAGCTTTGGGCCTATCTGCTTTCAACATGCTTAATGACTAAGCTTAATCATCTCTACCTTTTGATTTAAAGTGAGAGATGGGCAACTCTTCCTTTCACTTTCACGCTTAATGACAATTTTTGTATTATTGATTAGCCTCATTTCAATATTGTTGTGTCTCAGGGAATAGGCAGGCCTGAGGAGGGAGAAGGAGACTGGGAAACAGCTGGTAGGTGGGTCAGTGAGAACACATACATTTGTCAATTAAGTTTGCCATCTTGTATGAACATGGTTTAAGGTGCCTCCGAACAATTGCAATAGTAACATCAAAGATCACTGATTGCAGACCACCATGACGGATATAATAGTAATAATGATGAAGTTTGAAATATTGCTAGAATAACCAAAACATGACACAGAGACACGAAGTGAGCACATGCTATTGGGAAAATGGTGCTGACAGACTGGTTCAGTTTGTGACAGAGTGACCACAAACTTGTAAAAAAACTTGAATTTGTAAAAAATGCGGTATCTGCAAAGTGCAACAAAGGGAAGCACAATAAAATGAGGTATGCCTGCACACCCTGTGTGGGGTATCTTCCTACTCACTTTCTGATCTGGGAGTCTCATTCATGTATTTCTTTTTGTTTCTTTCTTTTTTTTCCTTTGAGACAGGGTCTTGCTTTGTTGCCCAGGCTGGGGTACAGTGACATCATCATAGCTCACTACAGCCTCAAACTCATGGGCTCAAGTGATCCTCCCACCTTAGCCTCCAGAGTAGCTGGGACTACTGTGTGTGAGCCACCACACCTGGCTGATTTTGTTTTTATTATTTTTTATAAAGTCGGGGTCTCACTATGTCACTAAGGCTGGTCTCGAACTCCTAGGCTCAAGCAATCCTCCCTCCTCAGCCTCCTGAAGTGCTGGGATTACAGATGTGAACCACTGCACCCAGCCTTGTTCATGTATTTCTTATTCTAATCTGTGGCTTCTCAAAAGAAAGTTTGAGACACAAAGGGCACACCTATAATAGAATCTTTGAAATTAAAGAAGGAAAAATAAAAGTATTATAATGAAGAAAAGAAAGAGCTATACACCAAACCCAGGTAAAGGATTAGCTCAGAGTTGAGCACTAAATTTAGCTGAGCTCCCTGGCAGTCAGAGTGAAAGAGGAAATGTGAAGGGTTGTAGAGTCATCATTTACTAATAGAAAAGTAGACAGGTGTAGTAGGAGACACCTGCTTGTTCTAAATCCTGAAATATACGAGGAATTTCCCAATTGGGATACTGGCATGTCTCCAAGTCTAAGATGCTAATGGGAGAGGTGAGAGGAGACCCCTGCCATTTCCCGTGTTTATTGTCTGCGGACTCTCAGGCCACAGGGACAGGTGGGATGTTGGCTCTGATCGGGCCTTCTGGGACTCCACACCTGTATAGCCCCTGGCCGGCTGGTGGCTGACTAAGGTGCTCACAGGGCACAGGCATGCCAACTCGCGCTGTGTGGCCTGGCTGCTCAGGGGGGCTCGCGAGAGGCAGTTAGGTGTGGTGCTGCAGAGCCCAGGCACACTGACCCCACTGCTGAGGACCCCGAGGCCTCAGCAAGATTCTTTGCCTCTCTAAACTCCAGACTCCTCATCTGAAAAAGACTGACAATAATGCAACTTACCCTGCCGAGCTGGCGGGAGGTATAAGTGGCAACGTATGGGACGCTCCGGGAGCAAGGCCTGCTCAAGACACCCAAAGCTGTTGTCATCCTTCACCTTGTGGCCAGAGTTAGGCCAGGAGGTTGGCAGCTCTGGCTCGAGCCCCACAGGCTGTGTGACCTTGGGTGTCCTTGCCCTCCTGAGCCTCAGTTCCTCTCCGCCCCAGGACAGGGTCTGGGACACAGCCCGGCCTTGTCCACAGGAAGCAGGTTGTGTGGGCCATGCCGTTGGCTCTCGTGAAGCTGTCATTTGCTCCTGGTCTCTGAGCGGGCGAGTGGTGGCAGAAACAGAGACAACTAGGGGGAAAGCCTAACATTGCACACATCTCTGCCTTTAGCTGTTGCTGTGCTCCTCGCTGCCCTCCCGCCTGGTAATTTGGTGAAAACAAAAATCAAAATGCTGTGTTTGGATTTTTGTGGAGGGAAGCAAGCCTTGGCCCAAATCCTAGAATACCAGTGTGCAAAAGAGCTGGCATCTCGGGGCTTCTCCCTGCCCCTGAATTCTGCCCAGGATCCAGGGAAGCCCTAGACACCTGGCCTGTCCCCTCAATGCTGTCTCGCTTTCTGGAGTGTGTTCTAATTGTCTCCATTTTAAGAATGACAGACTGAGTCTCCAAGAGGTGACTAGCCTGCAGTCACACAGCTAGTGGCAGAGCTGGGATTTGAACTCAGGTCTCTGCAGCCAAGCCCAGGACTCTCTTCCTTCCACCAAGCTGTCTGCTTCCCAGCACCCAGTGTGGTTCATTATACATCAGAACTGCCTGGCACTGGGGGCTCGTCTGGCCTCGTGGACCCCAAACGCCAGGATGGGCTGGCGTCATCGGCCACGTGACACACAAATGGAAGAATTTCTGTTCCCGCCCTTAACTACTGACCCCGTCTTCGTCTTTGTCTTCAGGGACTCTGCCTTTGTGTCTCCACTCAGTCACTGTCCCCGCACCCTTCGCTGCCTCCCTCCCCATCACACTGTGCCCACTCCAGCCTCCTCCTTCCCCACCAGACTCCTGGGGTGTCTGGGTGTGGCCCCCACCAAGTTCTCCTTGTGGCTAAAGTCTCCTTGTGACTCCTCCTCGGACCCCATTCCACTGGGTCTCTCTGCGCTGCCCCCCAGGGAGCACCCTTCCCAGGACCAGGGCTGACCCTGCCAGCAGACTGTTCGTGTGCTACTCAGCTGGGCTGGTCAGGGCCAGGCTCAGCCTCACTCACACCACACAGGCTGTGCTTGGGGACAGGGTGGCTCTCTGAATGACAGTGGTGGTTTTTGTGCCTCAGACTCCCAGGGGCCTCATAGCTCAGTAGTTTCCATTCCATGGCTGTAAAATTCTAGGCTTTTCTACATTGGAGATGCTCTGACCCTAAGCGCTCGGTTGTGATGGGAGAGGACCAGACCCAGCTAGGGTCAGAGGCGGGATGCTTGGTGTGGGGACTGAGTGATGTGTTTGAATACCACCTTCTTGCTCTCTGGGTGTGATTTCATTTCATCACTGCCATTACCAAGGAGGCGGACAGTGAAGGCTCAGAAAGGGGCAGTGACGCGTCCATGGTCACCTGGTTGAAACTCAGGTGGGTGTGACTTCAAGGTCCTGCCATCTGTGCTCCAGCTGCTGCCTCAGACTTGAGCAGCTTCGACCTGGGATCCCGAAGGCAGGCGGGACCTGGGGACCAGAGGCCCTGGAGTGCGGGGCGTCCTGCCTAAGCCAAAGGCTCCATGATGAGAACCCCACACCGGGGCCAGTGCTGATGTTTCAGGAGAATGCGGTTCCCCTCTTTGGTCATCCTGAGGGCTCTGCGACCGTGGACGGGCCTCTTCCCTTCCCTTACCCTCGCTTTCTCTATTCCGACCCAAGGGGCAGCTTTTGCACCCAAATCCTCTGGGGGCCTCCTGTCTTGTCGTGTTCTGGGTTTCTAATGACCACGTTTCCGCAAGTCCAAGGTTCCATCGACTTATGACATGTGGGGTACAGGCAGAAATACTATTTTAAGAATGTGTGCATTCATTTTATGATATGTTTTAATTTTAAAAATGTGCATCTTGGAATGAAAGCACCATGGGAACCTCTGCCACCTCAGGATTTGCCAGACCAGCTGTTGGAGGGGCCCTTTCTGGGTACCACCTAGATGTAGGTCATGAGAGTGAGTTCAGTAAGGGGGCAGCATCTCTATCTGGGTGTCTGAGCTCCCTGCAGCCTGGGCGCTGCCTTTTCTGGCCCCGCTTCTCCCGCTCCCAGACTGGACCTGGGACCAAGAGCGCCAGCGTGGAGGGCCGAGGGGATTCCGAGCTGGTGCAGCCCTGCCTCCCTGCAGCCGGCCCCTGGACCCACTCAAACTCCCACCCTGTCTATCCTCTTTCTCCCAGTCGGGTACAGTCCCAGGGAAAGGGGCACACTCCTGGGCTAGTGTGTGAGTGACCATCTCTGGCATGAAAAAGGCTCGGGGCCCTGGGCTGGGCCTCAGCTCAGAGGACACGCAGTCAGAGTGTCCAGCCAGACCCTGATCGCTCTAGGAGATGTCCCCGACACACACCCCAAGAATGTCCCCCTACACGTGCACACCCGCCCCACACCCCATACGTAGTCCCACACACACACTGCATACATGTCTCCATACACACACACCCTATATATGTCCCCCACACACCCCATGCATGTCCACACACACGCTTCTCCCACCCTCATGAATTGCTTACACCACTCACAGCGACCACTGACACAGGTCACATGCACAGGTGACACACCTACTCCACACTTACACACTGCCTGTCCCGCAGCACTCTCCCCGCACAGACTTCCCCAAACAGGCTCCCACATGGCCCTGTGCTTGGCACACATGCACACACGCTCCACTCACGCCCACCACGGAGCGCCTCGGGGAGCTCCTCCCGCCCACTGCTCCCTGAGCCGGGCGCGGCAGCTGGCGCCCAGACACAGTGCTCAGGGGACAGTGCTCAGGCTTGAGGTGGAGGCATTTATTGCTAGAACAAAGAAGGGACTGGACCCAAAGACCCTCCTTTCCCCTCAACCTCCCCCGCAGCCCTCAGCCAGCGCCGCGCACCGTGGGTGTGTCCAGACCGAGGAAGTCCAGACGAGTCTAATTCAGTTTCCAAACCCAACTCAACTGACAATTTATTTAGGACAATTGGCCATCCCGCCTGCTCTGCATCACTGACTCCGCATGGATTAACTCAAATGCTGCACACCCCCGCTGGGCAGATTTAATTAGGCGGAAAAACTGACCTGAAGCCTCTGGGGGCCTGGGACTTGGACATCGGCCAGGGCTCCCCTTATTAGCCATCGTGTGCCCCCACTGCCTGCAGCCTTGCCCCGCCTCAGACTCCTCAGAAGGGACTGAGTTCCACCCTCACTGTACTGATGATGAAAGTGAGGCCCAGAGAGGGGAAGTCACTTGCCAAGGTCACACAGCGAGTGAGCAGCCAGCCCAGTGTTGATCCCTGCACCACATTACAACTATCGCCTTGTTCCTGAAACGCCAGACTGCAAGAATACAGAGCCCCACGGCGAACCCCTGCATGGCTCCGAAAGGCAAGCACAATTTTCTAAAGATGACTGTGGCATAAATAATTCATAAATGAAAGTCATAGCACATATTGGTCATTTTAATAGATAGTAAATTGCCTTTCTGATTTATGGTTCCAGGGGTGGGGTTTTGATAAAAATAACTTGGTGATTTATAAAACATCTTCTTAAGTCAACAGATCGTTAGTAGGTTTGTCTGACTTTACAGCCAACAGCCTCACCACCCTGGTTACCATGGAAATGGGATGCCTTGCTCTGTTGCCATGGCTACCACTTTCTAGAACACAATTGGTGGGTCTCTCATGGTTTGTGATTTGGTTCTGGGAAAAAAAAAGGCCAGAAACTACCAGCTTGGATTTATGCCGCATTGTCAGGCAATCTCGCCTGCACTGTCTTGAAACTCTACAGGGTGGCTACTGGGGGGGCCAGGTTGGGTGACTGTTGCCCCAGGGCTGCCTAGCAGACTCCCTTTGTGCCCCCAGCCAGACAGCAGCCCAGGAGGGACTGTCCTCATGGCTGGCCTGGATCCTGGGTGTGGTGGGGATCGGGGTGGGGTGGAGAAAGCAGATGAGGTCTGGCAGGTGACACAAAATCAGGAAGCCCATGGATGATGGGCAGAGCCTGGGTATGGGAAGTCCTAGAGCTGGCACCACCCACACAGACAGGCTGAGGGTATCAGGGAAGGCTGAGGGGGCAGAGGCGAGGCGGGCTGGAGCTGCCTGTCCTGTGAGAGAGGGACAGACACTGTCAGTTACCACGCAGGGGGTGGGTAGGGGGTGTACAGGGAGCTGCTTGTGCGAAGCAGAGGCCAATGGGCAGCGGTGCCTGGGGTCTGAGGTTGCTGCTGCGGCATCAGCCCAGTGTGCATGCATGAGTTTTGTGCGTGTGTGTGTGTGTGCACGTGTGCCTTGCAGTACAGCACTGGAGTGTTTCTGGTTGGTGTGCGGCGGCGTGTCTCAGTAAGCTCTACATGGGTTCCTTGTGTTCTCTGTGTGTGGTCAGAACACTGTGCTATCCTTTGTGTGCCCGTGTGCACAGCGTCTGTGCTTAGGTAACGGGTGAGGTGTGTACTCTGGGTCGTTGTGTGTGTCTGTGGTCTCTGGGTGATTGTTCTATGTCTCTGGGTGACTGGGGACTGGGAGGCAGATAGTCTGCACCTCATGTGGGTGCAGTTCCCTGCCTTTGCCTGAGATCCCTACAGCCCTGAGGGTGACAGCTCAGAGTTGCTGCAGAGGCTGCTTGGAGGCTGGCTGCCCTGAGGTTCCCTCCCTGCCAGGGGTCCGCTGACCTCCATTCCCTCACCCCTCCCTCTGGCTGAGCTCTCTGAATAAGTTGAGCTCTTCTCTCCCAGTCAGCAAGGAGGCAGACAAGGTGGGGGTGCAAGCTAGACCACCCAAGGCTGCTGTCGGCATTGATTCCCTGCACAAGGTGGGGCAGCGTCCCCACCCAAGGGGCTGCTCTTGCCCCGGGTACTAGCAGGTCCTGAGCAACGAGGATTCAGGCGGGGCTGTGCTCCAGCCTCATTCAGGTCCCCCCGCTCTTCTATCACTGGGTACATGCATGGCCTGCCCTTAGGGAGTCTGGGCTGTACATGCCAAGCTCCTAAATGGAACCATCCAGACATAATCAGGGCTAGCTATCCAGTGGGCAGGGCTGTGGTTTTAGCCCCAAGAGTTCTGGCAACTCTGGTGGTAGAAAAAACTTGGTTTTTGGAGCTCAATGAACTTGGGTCTGAGTCTCAGCTTCTTCACTGGCTTTAACCTTGGCTTAGTCCCTGAATCTCTCTGTATATGGGTTTCTGTCTTGATGCAATAGAGATATGACTGCCTGTCTCATGAGGTTGGTGTGAGGATTAAATGCACATAGTAGGTCCTCAAACTTTGGTAGCATCTTCCTCTCCCCTTCCTGTGCTCAGCTGGCCCTGGCAGATGGGCAGGAGGAGCTGGGACTTGGCTGCTCTTGCTGTGGCTGTGCCCTATGGCTGACCTTACTGGTCTCCAGGCTTAGGAGAAGGTTGGGGTCTGAGCAAGCCTGGGGGATCTTCCTCCATACCTGCCTAAGGGTCCACTTGGACCTGATGTTGCTGGGAATATGGGGAGCCTGGACAGGGCAGGAAGCCCAGCCTCCACCTCTCCTGGCTCTCCCTGGGAGGAGAAGTCCTCATGTCTGGGCCAGGGCCTGGCTTCTGCTGCCCACCCTCCAGCCCTCACTCCTTGGGCCTTGGGGCCCGGAGAGGAAAGAATCTAAACAGTCTGTTCATTGATCAGGATATTTCTACCCCAATCTGTTAAGGTCTGACCTCTTTCTGGGCCTCAGTTTCCCCATCAGGAGCTATACTGTGAGAGGGACATTTGAGATGAGAGCTCTGAGGGCCTGTGGGAACACCTGGGAGTTAAATGCTCCTGGGACATCAGTGCTCTGTCTGGGCTGTTCCCACGAGCCTCCCAGGGCACTGAAGAACCAGAGTTGGAGATAGATTCGCTGTCTCCCTGGGGGGAATTTAGACTCCTTGGGAAGTCCCTCCATTTGCTCCCCACTAAGGGCCACAGCTGTGAAGGGAAGCCTCACCCCAGGGGAGGGCTACTTAGCAGGGCCCTGAAGGATGAGTGGGATTTTTCCAGACAGAGATCAGCAGGGACACTCTGGTGGATGGCACAGCAGGTGCAGACACAGAGGTGGGGGAGATGCTCTGTGGTCAGAAATGGCAGAGAGGTGCATGTGGCAGGGATGTTGGGTGCGTGCAGGGAGAGGACCCTGGGAAGTTCATTGAGCCAGGGTGTGGAGAGCCTCACGTGCCAGGCTGAGGAATCTGGGCCTTTCTCTGTGGGGTGCATGGGCAGAGCTCGGATTCCAGTGGGCAGCTCCCTCTGGAAGCTGCCTAGAGGGTGGGCTGGTGGCCCAGGCTAAAGCTAAAATCTGCTTTGATGGCAATGACCCTGTTGAGAGAGAGTCACATATGAGCAGGGGGCACAGCAGAGGGTGGGCGTGGGAGGAGGATGTCCTGGCGGATGGGTCAGGGAAGGGGGGGATGCTTCCTGCCTCCCATCGCTGGCCAGGACTGGAGCCCAGGCTCGCAGTGGGCCCTGTCTCTTGGCACCCCTCGGACACCCACAGTGTGCCTGTTCCTGCTCTCACACGAAGGCCAGGGCAGGGGTGTGGCCGGGGGGCCTGACCTGCTCTTAGGGAGTCCGGGCTGTGAATGCCAAGCGCCAAGATGGCACCCTCCAGAGAGAATGTGGGGGAAGACCAGGCTGTGTTTTTAGCCCTGAGAGCTTTGGTGACTGCTGATGGAAGGAGCTCTGGCGTTAGATGAACTTGCATCCGAGGTTGTGGCCCCTTCCAGCTGCTTCCACTTTGCTTTCGTGGTCTGCCTCTAAGGGCCATAGCCGTGACCGAGGTCTTACCTTTCTGGACCCTGAAAGAAAAGTTTTCTGGATTTGGAAGACCTGGCTTTAAGCCTCTACCCTGCCTCTCTCAAGCCTGCACAAATCACTCTCACCTTTTCCCAGCCCCACCTACTTCACGGGGCTGAGGGGCCCATCTTTTCAGAGCACTGCATTGCACGGGTCTCTGGGGGTGCCCTTCAGCCTGAGCTGGCCAGGGAGCCCCCTGAGGCTGGACTGAGGCCCTCTTCAACTCTGTGCCCGGCATAACCTGATGAGGAAGGGGGTGCATGGATGGATGGGAGGGAGGGGAGGGAAGGCAGGAAAAAAGAAAAGAAGAGAGGAGGGAAGGGATGAAGAATGAATGCGTGATGGAGGGAGGGAAGAAACATGACTGGATGTGTAAGGAAGGGGGAGAGGACAGAAGGAAGGAAGGGCGAGTGGCTGGGTGGGTATATGAATGGAAGAAAGGATGAATGGATGGGAGGAAGGGAGGGAGAGAGGAAAGAAGGAAGGATGACAGATGGGTAAAGAAAGGAGGGTTAGGTGGCTGGGAGGAAGGATGCACATGGATCACACCTGCTAGTAGCCTAAGGGAAAGTTTTTTGAAAATTGCACAATGCTCTAAAACTAACAGGACTACTGATGTCCTGTATTTTGTAGCTTGGACCGGTATCTCCCCGTTTCTGGGCCTCAGGCTCCTCATCTGCAGCATGCATTATCTTGGAACAGCTCACCTCTAAAGGCCACTCTTACTCTGTCACTCTGAAATGCTGACTTAGTCCCTTCTCCTTCCCTCTCCCAGAATGCAGTTTAGAAGGTCCACATAGTTCTTGGTGCCCAGATCCCTGCCGGTTCAGAGCCAGGCCCTGTGGCCCTGGTCAACCTAGACAAGGCTGTTCTGGGACTTCCCGGTGACACCCCCACACAGTGGGGGAGGGGCATCAAGAAAACTAAGGTGATTTCTAGGGGCAGCATGGCCTCCTGCTGCTGTACAAGGTGGGAGCTAGGCACGCCTCAGTTATCTACCAGGGCAGCTCTGGAGAACAGAGGTATCGCCCATTCCAGACCGTAGCTCAGAGCTGTCTTCAGGGAAAGGGTGGTGCTTTGGACATGGGCTGTCACAGCTAGGCAGGGAGAAGGGGACTCAGAGAGGAGGGGAGCAGTGGGAACATGCAGGCAGGAGTGGCTGTCTGGGCCCTGGAAGAGAGCTGTCTGGCCCAGGTTCCATCTGTCCAGGGTGTGGCCAAGGGAGGCTACAGTTTGTTACGAGTCCCAGGGGGACCTGGCTGGAGACCTTGTCCAGAATTCGGTCGGAGCAGGAGTGTGTGAAACTCAGACAGCTGCTTGATTCTGTCCTCTGATACCCATGTCTGCTGGGGGCTAGAGAAACCTAGGGGGTCATGAGATGGGTTCTCCAAACCAAACCCAAAGGTCTTTGGAACCTCTCTCTAGCAGGCTCAGGGCCAGAGCAGCTGGTCTAGACATGCTGGGCTATCCTGGCCATTTCTTTCTGGCTGGCGGGGTCTGAGAGAGCAGGTGCCCATTTTGGGAAAGCCCCAGCCCCCAGCAACTCCCTCCTCCTTCCCCCTCACGCCCCACCCTGGGCTGGCAAACTGCCAGGGAGAAGCAGACCCCATGGCTCATAGCACCTTTGGAGACTCCTCCTGATGCCCAAACCCTTAAACAGTATCTCTGACAAATGATAATTTAGCTCCTATTTCAATACCTCTGAGGACGAGGAATTCACCATGAAGTTGGTGGTGTGAGTTCTAGAAAGATAGAGGGAGGTGTAAAAAAAGTTGTCTAAGGCCCTGGGGCAGATGTGCATCTTCTGCACTTCTGTAGAATGAGACCACGAGTGAGGTACAGACCCATGGAAACGGCGGCAAGTAGACTAGAATAGGAAGGAGGAAAGGTGGGAGGTCTGGCCTGGAGGGACTCGATTCCATGCTAGCTGCACCCTCTCATTTCTTTGCAATTCAGCCACAGCAAGCTGGGTAGCTTTTATTAGTCAGGGTAGCCAAGCGCTTTGACGAATCCCCTCCACATCGCAGTGGCTTAACACAATAGAAGCTTATTTCCCACTCTGTCACAGTTCGATGAGGGTATTTAGTGGACGCCCTTCTTTTCAGGGACCCAGGCTCCTGCCCTCTAGTGACTCTGCTGGCCCCAGGGCTTCTGAGTTTGGCTGGCAATGGGGGAAAGAAAGAGAGTATGGAAGAGTGAGTAGGGGGTTCTAGGGCCAGGCCTGGCAGCAGTGCACGTCCTCGTGCCCCGCGGAGGGAAATGTGGGAGGTCAGCCTGGGTCACGCTACAGGGGGCTTGTGCAGGCGTCCTACCTGGCCTGGCCCTCTGACTGGACAGAGGCGCCCTTGGCTTCCCCACTCTGGGCGGGCCTCCCCTCTGACACCCTGTCTTTCTCCCCACAGTATGTGGCCTTTGCTTCCCTCTTCTTCATCCTGGTCTCTATCACCACCTTCTGCCTGGAGACTCACGAGCGCTTCAACCCCATCGTGAACAAGACGGAGATCGAGAACGTCCGCAATGGCACGCAAGTGCGCTACTACAGGGAAGCGGAGACCGAGGCCTTCCTCACCTACATCGAGGGCGTCTGCGTGGTCTGGTTCACCTTCGAGTTCCTCATGCGTGTCGTCTTCTGCCCCAACAAGGTGGAGTTCATCAAGAACTCGCTCAACATCATTGACTTTGTGGCCATCCTGCCCTTCTACCTGGAGGTGGGCCTGAGCGGCCTGTCCTCCAAGGCTGCCAAGGACGTGCTGGGCTTCCTGCGCGTCGTCCGCTTCGTGCGCATCCTGCGCATCTTCAAGCTGACTCGCCACTTCGTGGGCCTGCGGGTCCTGGGCCACACGCTCCGCGCCAGCACCAACGAGTTCCTGCTACTCATCATCTTCCTGGCCCTGGGCGTGCTCATCTTTGCCACCATGATCTACTACGCCGAGAGGATAGGGGCGCAGCCCAATGACCCGAGCGCCAGTGAGCACACGCACTTTAAGAACATCCCCATCGGCTTCTGGTGGGCTGTGGTCACCATGACGACGCTGGGCTACGGAGACATGTACCCACAGACGTGGTCCGGCATGCTGGTGGGGGCGCTGTGTGCGCTGGCAGGCGTGCTCACCATCGCCATGCCTGTGCCCGTCATCGTGAACAATTTCGGGATGTATTACTCCTTAGCCATGGCTAAGCAGAAACTACCAAAGAAAAAAAAGAAGCATATTCCGCGGCCACCGCAGCTGGGATCTCCCAATTATTGTAAATCTGTCGTAAACTCTCCACACCACAGTACTCAGAGTGACACATGTCCGCTGGCCCAGGAAGAAATTTTAGAAATTAACAGAGCAGGTAGGAAACCTCTTAGAGGCATGTCGATCTGACCTTTCACCTCCTCTCCCTGTAGCGATGATTCCAGATCCAGTCAGACTGCTTCCTTAGTTCCGTGGGCGACCCGGGACCCCGCACTCAGTCTCGAGGCGTGGAGCCTTGGGGGCCCAGGGAGAGGCTGGGCAGCTAAATTCCAAAGGCAAGAGCCTGCTAGAGGAACCTCACTGTGGCCCTGGGGAAAGAGGTTGACGCGGCTGGTCTCGTGATGTTCTGAAGAGACGACCCGGCCGTGAGGGTGCTGAGGACTATCTTAGCAGGAGCCCGGGGGCTGCTGCCCAGGTGGGCAGGAGTCAAGCGTGAGTCCCTGACTCAGGCTTCTGACCCAGTGCTGGGGCAGGGCAGGGGCGGGTATGATTGGAAATGCCAGACAGCTTTTGATTTGGTCCTTCCCACAGCTCCCTTCAGGCTGTGGGGACGGCAGAAACGGTGCATAGGATCTGGGCAGGAGGGTCCCATGCAAAGGCAGTAGCAAGGATTCTCGCCCCCAACAGAGCCTGTCTCCATAGCTGAGTAGCATTCCTGCTCTGATTCCGGCTGCCTAGCTCCAGACCCTCCCTCGGAGACGCCTGTAGCCCTCCGTGACAAGCTTACTTACCCCGCAGCATGCAGAACCAACTCATCTTCTACCACCACTCTAGAGTTTAGCGTTTATCTTTAGGAACCTGTTGGAGTGACTCTAGCTTTCACATTATCTGTTTGGGTTGATGGTCGAGTGGGAGTTTCCGATGACCTTCTGATGGAAGTGGCTGGTGAGCAAAGAACTAGAGGGGGCCACCACCCTGGGCAGCTTAGATGAAAGCGCTACAGACCAGCAACAGCCTCCCACCGAGGGTTCTCCCCATTTCCGGCGGTAGGGACTGCAGCAGCAATACAGACATCCCAGCCAGTGTACAACCACTTTCCCGTGAATTCACTGGGGTCAGGGAGGGGGGAGGGGGGCCATGAAACAATACTAGTCACCGTGGGATATATTCTAATATTCCATGGCTAGTGGTTCGTTATGGGACTATCTCAGTTTTATGAGAACCTGCACATAGCACATAAAGTTGATCATGGGGCTCTGGTCCGAAAATATAAAAGCCCATAGTCTACCTCTACCCATGGAATACCATCGACTTATTCTGTGGACACAGGGATTTCAAAGGAACTGATGACCCAGAGAAGAGTGATAACACTGAGTAAGGAGGAGTACCCGGGTGATCGAGAGGTTGGTGTGAGAGCTTAGGTAGCATTTAGTCTACAAAGGACATCCCCGTGCCCGGGTCTGGCAGGGGCCTGCAGTTGAGCTCAGCCCTGGGCGAGGAAGTTTCCCCGGGTCTGGGTGGCCTCCCCCAGCAGATGATTGGTTTTTGTCCCTGCTGACACACTCTCTGACCCACCACCCCATCCTGATCCCATCTGGCTTCATCCCACAGCTATGCTGGCCAGAGCAGTGGCCCCAAGACCGACTCCTCTGGCCATGGTGGCTTTCCAGCCCCTTCGCCCTGCCCCATACCCTCCCCTTTCTGAGATTCCTGTAGGCACCTGACAGGAACATGGCCAGTGTCCTGGGCTGGGCTAGGGGGTGGGCAGGAGTGTCAGAGGCTAAAACAGGGGTCCCCACCTCTCTGCATTGGATTAATTGGCCAGCCATTTGACCTCAGGAGCCAGCGACAGAGCAAGGGAAGTTCCTGAGGCTCTGGAGGAGGGTGTGGGCAGGCCTAGCCCCCAGCTTTACTGTGGGCCCAGCAGGATGAGTGGCATCACCTGAGTGGCATCACCATGGCACTGCCTGGCCTTTGCATTGTGTCTTTTCCAACACTGGATCTTTCAGGGTTGGTGCCCCAAGCATGGGTCCCCCAGGCCAGCCCATCAAGGATCCCCAGTGCACTCCCGGCAGGCACAGATTGCTCTGGACTCCCAGACAATGACAGTATTATCCATGACGAAGACACACACACACACATGCACACACACAGTAGTGCAGACGTGTGTGTTCAGACATGCACACCAGCTACTCCCAAGGATGCAGCCCTCTTCCTATGCTGCAGCAGACCCTGAAAGCCTGGGGAAGTCCCTGGGCTCCAAGCCCCTCCCCAGCCTAGGCAGCCCTGCTACTTGCCCTGGCCCCAGCTTTCAGGCCCAGACAACCCTGGCTTGAACACCCAAGCTTGCCCTCTGGAGCCTGGATGCCTGGATCCTCCTACCTTCTCCCCCACAGCCCCCCACCACACTCCCTGTCCACCCCCTTCCCAGGCACTCACTTCCCCTGGTGGCATTGGTGCTGCCCTAATGTCCAGCCCAGCCCCCCTCAGTTCCAAGACCTGCTCTCAGCCTCATCCCTCACCAGAACACTCCTCTCTCCACAAGCTTGTGTGGGAGACCCATACTAGGTCCCACTCTGAGGTGCATGGTCCTTAGGGGCATCCTCCCCACCTCTGTGTCCCTGAGTCCTTCCCATTGGCCTTTTCTGCTTGCAGCTGTGTTCCTACATGCGCAGGGGTTGGGGTGAGTCTGAGAGAAGGAGGGGAGGCCAGAGGCAAGGAGAGCACATGTGGGGACCCTGCAGGAATTGTGGGAGGTAAGATGCAGTCCCCCAGGACCTTTCCAGCCTCATGCGGTCCCCAAGGGCAGTCAAGCAGCCTTGCCAAAACCTGGGGTTCTCCAATTCCACTTTTCAAACTGGGTCAGGGCCAAGTGCGGCATGCTGGGCTCCAAGGCACCTCCCAGGCTGGCCCCCTTTGTGCTAGCAGCACCTGCCCCTCTCCACCGTGCTGTGGTCTCTCCTGAAGGCTCAGTCTGTGTGTCTGTCACAGGGATGATCTGGTTTCCTCTGTGTGTGGCTGGCATGACCTCAGTGTTTGGGGGTCTTGTTTTGGGAGGGCTATCAAGTGTCCAGTGGTCACCTCGTTGTAAGACCTCACAGGTGGTGACAGGAGGGTACCCAGGCACAGCCAGGGACTTTCTGAGGCTGAGGGCCCAGGGGAAGCTGCACTTCTTCCCAAAAGGGGTCCATCCCCCTCTGCAGTCAGACACCCAGACCTCCTGCTCTGGACAGCCCAGACGCTTCCTCTGTCCTGCCACGTCCATTCACGTGTGTCTTGTCCATCTCTGCGCCTGTGATGTGGGTCGGTCCTTTGTGGTGCCGCGTCCAGGGCTGCAGGGTCCCGCCGTAGGTGAGCAGGGGGGTGGCAAGAGGGGAGGGGTGGTGGCCAGGCTCCCTTCCTGCCCACAGCATGTAGAGCAGCAGTGAGAAGCCCCTGCCTGGGCCCCCGGGAGTACCAGGGCAGCCTCTGGGTCATCTTTAGTGAGGGGGGTCTCCCCCGAGCAGCAGGGTCCTAAGTTCCCTATCCACAGCCCTTCCACCTTCCCCTGCTGGGCTGCAGCAGCTGCCCAGCGAGTGGTGCTAGTCCGTGGGGCAGGGTCGGTGCTGGGTTGGGGCAGAGCTGACCAGGCAGGGTGGGGCTGAGTTTCTGCACGAATCCAGCTGCAGGGTCGGCACTGGCAGAATTTGGGTAAAGCGGTGGAGAAATGAGCTGACTCTGAGGGCCAGGCATGGGTGTTCTTTTCTGTGTTGTTCACATTCTCTCTCTTTCTCTCTCTCTCCACTAATCATGTTTCTCTCTCTCTCTCCTCGTTTTGTTGCATGAACTTGTGCCGGTTCTCGTGACTGTACTCTGCTCGTGTCTCTCACAGACTGTCCCCGTTTAGCCTGGGACGTTTTCTCTGAGACCCCAGCTGGGCACATCCCTTGGGGCTAAACCCAAGGAAATGCCCAGCGACCCCCCCACCCCATCCCGCGTGCACCCCCCTCCCCTGTGCCCGCTGCTGGCGTGAACAGTAAGTACTTGGGCGGTGCCTGGAGACCAGGGCAGAAAAGCCAGCCCTGTGGGCTGAGGGCCGGCCTCGGGTTCTCCTTGCTCCAAAGTTTAAAAAAAAATGACCCTCTCGCGGACGCTCATCTCAGCCCATTTCAAGCCTGGAAACCATCTCTGAGACGCTGCCCATGCTGCCATTTCATCATCGCAGGCCTGTGGGGCTAGTGGGGGCCCGGGCGCCCTGGGCCCAGGGAGGCGGGCCGTAGACAGGGTAGGGGCAGGAGGGTGGGGAGACTTGCGGGCCTCACATCATTGGCTCTTTTCACGGGTTCCCCAGATTTAGACGGTTGGACCTTCCTTGGTTTCTCTCCCTTCCGGCCACCCCTCTGGAGTTGGGGAGGAGAATGCCGCCAGTTTCTGAGAGCATCCCACACTGCAGATAGACCAACAGCCCAGGGAGGCCAGGCTCATTCACAGAGCAAGACTTAAACACCCCACCCACTCAGAGTCCCCTCCTCAAAAGTCAGGCCTGAGAGAAGAAGCAGGCCCCAGGGGTGTCCTGGGGATGCCCCCAGGATGGAAAGGTGCCTGGCCCTCATCCCTCCAGGGTCCCTGACGGCTGCTCCTTCTGCCCCACCCCTGCAGGGAAAACCAACCCGAACTGGGGACCCTTTAAAGGTTGTGGGAGCTGGGAGCCAGGGGGATGGGGGACCTGTGGGTGGGGGCTCAGCACTCAGAGAGGGTCTCAGGAGGCATGAGGGGGGCACCCACCTCTCATCCATCCCCCAGGCGAGAACTGCAAACTGTGGCTGCCTCTGCCGACAGGATGGCCGACAAAGAGCGAGTCCTTACTCCCCTCCCAGATGGAGATGCTGCCTGGGAGGACCCCTGCTTTCCCCTTGAGCATTCATGCAGGGTAGTGTGGGCCTCACCTTCCACATCCTCACCCCCTTTCCCTCCACACCAGCTTCCTCCCTGCTCCCAGCACCCTCCTCCCTCTGCCCGAATTGTCCCTTGGAAGGAAGACGGGGCCAGCCAGAGTGGGAGGCAGAGCGGGTGCGACTGTGAGCACACGTGTGTGCCCGCAGACACACCCCACATGCTACGCAGCCCCCAGATCCCAGAGAAGCCCCAGCCCCAGACACGTGGTGTCAGAGTGACCTTGGTAACTGGCCTTTCTGGTTCAGAGCAAATTGGGGAGTGAAGCCCCTGGGATTTGTCAAGAAACGCACTGTACATGAAATGCTTTGCCATCTTGTACGAGAGACTTTTTTTTAAGTTCCAAAATTATGATGGGATTTTTTTTGCATTTGCTTTACGAATAAACCTGATTGGTCCATTTCTGTTTTGACTGACTGCCTCTTTGTAGTGACATGATGTGTACACGGGCGGTGATCCCACCCACGAGCACACTGCGTGTGTGCACGTGGGGAAGGATCACTTCTGCGTGTAGTTACATGATGTGAACAGGATCACGGGAGAGTGTCACATCGGGTGGACATTGTCTCCAGCTTTTTTCCTCTCTTTAGTCTTTCGGAGAGCCTCCCCTGACGTGGTCACACCCATGTTGGTTTCCTTCATCCACAAAAGGGCTTGCACTCCAGGCTCTCACCTAGAGGGAGTATTTGAGTTGGCTCCACCCCGGCCAGGAAGATTCTGCTCTGAGGGCAGAGAGTGTGGGGCAGGCTCAGTCTCCAAGAGTGATGGGTGGGGGCAAAGGCCAGTAAAAGTGACCTCTGCCTGCCCCAGAAGCTTCCACTGGCCCTGGTCACACTCCGCCCCCACCAAATGTGCCCCCAAGCCTCCTTCCAGATTTCTTCTCAGGCTACCACAGAGGCCAAGACTCGAATTTTCCCCACCCAAGTCCATCAGCTGCTGTTGTCTTCTACACATTCATTTGCTCTGCTTTGCCGGGGACACTGACCAGAGGGGACAGAGGAATGGGAGCCCCTCCCAAATCCATGTGTCTCGCTGTCAAGGCCTCATGCATACGTCCCTGCTGTGCCTGTGCAAGCTGACCAGGCCTGCTGGGGGAAGCACAGGGTGGACGACACTGGCTCAGTGTGTACAGGGACCAGAGTAGGCTGAGGGATCCGCTTGGGGCTGGGTGAGGGTGGAGCAGATGCAGGTCAGGTCAGGTCTGCATGGGGGACAGAGGAGACTGTGTGGCCAGGCCTGTATGGGGGTGGGGCATACAGGGTGACCAGAGAGGGTCTGTTTGGGGACAGAGGAGACTGCATGGCGAGACCTAGTCTGTACGGGGCACAGACATACAGAGCGTCCAGAGCAGGCCTGTGTGGGGACAGAGTAGGCTGCAAGGCCAGGCCTGGTCTGTGTGGGGGATGGGGCATAAAGAGTGACCAGAGCAGGTCCATTTGGGGCAGGGGCAGGCTGAGTAGTCAGATAGGGTGGGGACAGCATGGAGTCTGAATGGGGATGGAGCACAGCTGGTCAGGTGGTCTGGCTTGGCGGGCTGGGAGCAGCCGGGCTCTGGTCAGCCGCAGAGGGGTCCAAAAAGGCCTCCTCTCTGGCGTATTCCTGCGTGTCTGTCTGTCCTTCCCCTGAGCTCTGTGTCTGGCCCTCCCCGTGACCGCATCCACACCATCCTGTCTCATCGGCCCTGCCTCGGGCCCTGTGCTGGCCCCCAGCACTGCACCTGCTGGGCCCATCACCAACTCATCTTTTTGCAAACTTTGAGCGAACCCAGGAGTCCCTCCCTCCCAGCACTGCGG
The DNA here is from genome assembly GCA_963574885.1 of Lepilemur ruficaudatus. NCBI lineage: Eukaryota > Metazoa > Chordata > Mammalia > Primates > Lepilemuridae > Lepilemur > Lepilemur ruficaudatus. The sequence continues at coordinate 70,120 of CAUYRT010029093.1, forward strand.
GCAGCCACAGGCTGCCTGGGTGAGCTGAGCTTCCCAGCCGTGTGCCCTCCCCCCGTGGCCCGCCCAGTTTTCCGTCCTCAGGGATGGGCTGCCCTTTGCCAATGCCCCTCCTCTGGCCTGTCCCCCCACTAAACAGTTTTCAGTGTCTCAATAGCTTCTGCTTATATGTTTGAAGATTCCAAACTGAATGGGGAGGTGGCGAAGGCCGCGCTGGCGAACGAAGACTGCCCCCACATAGACCAGGCCCTCACTCCCGATGAGGGCCTGCCCTTTACGCGCTCGGGCACCCGCGAGAGATACGGACCCTGCTTCCTCTTATCAACTGGGGAGTACGCGTGCCCACCTGGTGGAGGAATGAGAAAGGGTATGTAGAGGAAGCTGGAGCGCTATGCATCGCCGGGCCGCCTCGCGCTCCCGCAGAGGGGTGGGCAGGGCGGCGGGCGAGGGGCGCTGAGGGGCAGGCAGGCACACGGAGGGGCAGGGATGGAGGGAGTCCCCGGGGTCTGCGTCCCTCTCCCCCAATGGGATGCCAGGCTGGCAGACAGCACCTGAGGCCCCAGCAGCTGGGGGTTGGTAGTGAGCTGGGGGTAGAAGGGGGCTGGGGACCGGCTGGCTGACTGTGGGCCATGACCCCAAGGCAGGCAGCACCCAGGCTGTTCCGGCAGATGGCCAATCGGGGCCAGAAGGCAGAGTGATCTCTCCTCTCCCTTGGTTGAGGAGGGCAGTGGAATGGGCCAGGACCCTGTGGGCTTAGCTACCCAAGACCCATGTTCTGGAAGAGGCTTCCTTTAAAGAGACTCCACAGGCCAATGGGAGGGAAGGCATGAAGAGAGAGGTGGTTTCAGGGCTTGGGGGTAAAGCATGGCCCTTCCGGTCAGAATATTGCTAGTGGCAGATAGAAAACTGGCCAAGAGAAGGCGGTTAAGCAGGACTCTGCAGCCCCTTCCATCCCCAGTGCCTATTGGCCACTGCCCTGGGCGTGGTCAGCGCCCCCTTGTGGTTGCTGAGGGCCGGGGCCAGTGGTGGTCTGCTCAAGGTTTCCTTGCAGTCAGAACTTTAGGCTGATCCCACAGGACAGAAAGGCTTCTACTATACTAGAGTTTCCACATGGGCTCGGGAGAGGTTTGTAGTGGGGGCCTTCAAGGGCCCAAGCGTTGGCCTGGGCCTGGAAGGCAGAGGAAGCTTTTCTTGGTGCAGCGGACTGGCTGGGCAGCTCGTGCATGTCTTGGAGCAGCTCACGCGCTCACACAGATGCATGCTGAGCGGGGTTGAGCAGGCTGGGGCGAACAAGGAGTCGGGTATTTGAAAGCAACAGTTGGTGTAGCTTGTGGCCATTTGCAACTACTCCAGTATTTGAAGTGGTTAAACCATACACAGGAGAAAACACAGAATTTGAAATCAAAGGCAAACCCAGAAGAGGAGAGGCAGCCTACACCTAGATAAGGGACAGTCCTTCCGGTCCCTAGTGCCTAGTTGTGTCCACCTGATCTGGGCTGGTCCCTGCTTCTTTGCCCTGCCCAGAGGTCCCTTGGACCCCAGCGCAGTGTGCCACTCCCGCATGGTGCTGCATGGCGGATGGCTGCCAGCCTCGAGGAGGGCCTGATGCTCCCCATTGCAGCTGGCTTTGTCCCAGATGGAGGTGCTAGCATGCCCCGGAGCAGGGGCCGCCCTGCGGGGTAGGGAGAAAGCAGGTGGCTATGCCCTGCTCAGTAAGGTCTCATGGGCTGCCTGTCTTCATCTTCAATGTTGGATCAGTCTGTGTGGCCCAAAAGAGTGGAGAGGAGAGTCTCTTTACTGTGCTGCCTGAAGCCCAGGGAGTGTGGGCCAAGAGAAGCCCCAGCTCCCTGCAGGGGTTAGGGAGCCCGCGGCAAACAGTGTCCACAGGTGGCACCCATTCTCCAGTCCCGCAGAGGCTTAGGTGCCAGAGTCTTTGGGAGGTGCCGAGGGTGAAGCGCCCCTCACATCCACCGGTCCCTGCTCTCATGAAGCCCTGACAGCCACCGAGGACTTGCTTTTCTCAGGCTAATTCCGAGCCATAAGCCATGCAGGTGTTGAGTTGATGTGCAGAGCAGAAGTAGGGGCTCGGCCGTTCCCCAGGAGGGAGATAAAGAGGCGTGCTGGGCTGGCACTGCATGGGAAAAGCGAGCCAGCTGGAGAAGAATCTGCCTGCCTCTGCATGCGGCTGTTCTGTCTTTTCTCCTCCTTCCTTAAAAACTAAGTACCAAGCGGGATGGGAAAGCTGAGAAGAGAAGCTCAAGTGTTAATTGTATTCTTTACATACAGATCTTTGCAAAGAAAGCCCTGTCATTGCTAAGTATATGCCGACAGAGGCTGTGAGAGTGACTTGACCAGGCGGCTTGGCCGAGGACACTGGTGGCTATTAAGCATCTGGGTGGACCTGCAGCCCCTCCTCACCCTCGGACCGAGTAAATTCACGCCATGCAGGTTTGCCGGACGAGTCCGAGTGGCCCAGGCATTGTACTAGGACGGACGTAGCTTTTTCTACGGCCAAATGGTAACTGACCGTAGAGGATTTCTTTTCCTTCTTTTCATTTTTTAAAATTTTATTTTATTTGGAGGGGGGAGGTGGAGGGGCTCCTTAGCATGACTTGCATGAAGTTAAACAGAAAACCCAGCAAACCAAACCCACTGCCCCCCCTGCAACTGTATGATTACCCTAAACAACAATAACAGAAAGAAAAAGCGAAAGTTCTCTATTTTCTTTCAAAGCTCTTTAATTTTACACATGTCGTTGGAGCCAAACTGTAATGGCACTTGGTAGAAACCTGTGCATTTCTGGGGGCAGGGGGCAGGGGAGGAGGGGGGTGGGGAATGGATTGCTTCCCTTTTTGTACACAAGATCGAGAGAAAACGTTCCAAAAAGGGCAGTCGGTCAGTCATCGGTCATATTGACCTCACCTTCATAGCTCATCTCTCACTCGGAAACTGGAACTTTGCTCCAAATAGAATCGTGGAAACTCGCACTGCTGCCTTCTTCCCTCTCTGTCTGGCATGCTTGTGACCCAGCGGACGTCTCCCCGAGACCCCTGACAGCGGCTAGTCTAGGTTGATTCTCTCATCTTACCTGTGTGTAGATCCAGTGTGATCAACTTTCATAACAAATTGTTCATAGTAGATAATCAACACCGTATGGATTTTCCAAGTGTTACTTTAAAACCAGGATAAAGATCAGGACCATGGGAGGAGCACCCTCCTCCACCTTTACCAAGGCACAACCTGGCATTGTATGCAATTTAGTACTTCAGAGTAAAAAACTGCATGCCCAATGTTATGCAAAGCGATTCTAGCATGAAATAAATTTTGTATCATGGTTTCTGTATAGTCTAAAGCAGATTTGTTTTCCTGAAGCAATCGGAGGTTTGCAGAGACACACTTCTGCATCTCGAATAAATATAGTATTTTCCCAACAGAAACAGAGGACAGTAGCTTGGCTTTGGTCTGATTCTAAAATTAGTGGGGTAGGGGGGAAGGATGATATTTTTGAAAAACACATGCTTGAGTTGAAAAAAAAATGCAACATCTCGAGCTTTCACTGCAGCTCACAACATTTCCTGGAAAGAGAGCAATGATGCTTTAGCTCAACAACTTCCCCTCCCTGGGCCCTGGCCCCCGAAAATAAAAAGCTGACTTTTGAGATGAAGCACGAATTTGGGTTTTTATTGCCTTCAGGCAGTGTCGTGGTTCTGTTCTGGGCCTCTGGTCCCTTGTGGCTGGGCTGGGGGAAGCCTGGGCCCTGGCTACTCTGGTCTCGAGGAGCCACCTTAAGGTGCTTGCTGTCCTCTTGAGGGGTGCAAGTCAAGCCCCAAGCAAGAAGTTGCCCTCTGCATGTTGGCTGGGCAGGGCAGCCCCTCGGAGTAGCCCCTCAGGCTGCAGATCCTGTTGGGTCCGGGGAGGGAGGCAGCTTTCAGAAGGCACAGGGCACACAAGGACCCAACATAAGACCAGCACATCCTCTAGGGGGTTCACCTGACATGGAAACTTCTCTGTGAGTCATGCCATATTGATGAGTCCTTGGATCTGGCCATGTCAGAGCTCCCAGTCCCCTGTGCAGGGTCACCTCCCTCCTAGGGCCCTTCTTAAATTTGCTGGTGCCAGGGGTCAAGGTCTCACTGTCAGCTCTGGGTGCTCTACCCAGCTGTACCCTTGCTGGGCCCAGTCTCATGGACCACCTCATCAAATACCCTCTCTCAGCCTAGAGGCATCTTGGAAGGGTAGAGCCCTCTCCTAGGGATCTTGACTGGCTTGGCTTGTTCACATGGTTTTGGTGGGAGAGTGGAGGACTGCGGTTCCGATTCTTTTACTATCCATTAGAAACTCTAGGCATGTTCAAGTAGAAAGAGTCCCTAGTGGTCATGACAGCCAACCTCTGAACATTTTACAAATGAGGAAGTGAGGTCCACAGAGGGCAGTGATCTGCCCAGGGCCACAAATAAGTGGGTGCAAATCTCCCCCTATTTCAGTCCCCTGACACCTCCCAGCATGGTCTGAGTCAATGATCAGATGGTGGGGGGAGGCTGAAGGTGAGTGTCAAATTCTCATCTAACAGTTTCTCATCCCCTCCAAGCCTTTGCTTCAACTTCCTGGCTTCCTGAGCAGTACAGGAACCCAGGGGTGGGGTCAGTGGAGCGGTGAGTACGGTAAGCCCTCTGCAGAAGCCCAGGGTCTCTTCCAGGGCTGTCACAACCACTCAGAAGTGTCGTGATGTGCAAGCCAAGCAGGGAGGGTAATGTTCATTCTACCTAGCGCTGCACCAGCAAGGAAGTGCCTTTGGTGGACTCAAAGTGGGACTCAACACAAAGCCATTTGGAAAATGACTTTCAGGGACACAGCAGCTAATGGGTAAAGGGATTTAACATACATTGAGCATCTACTACACACCGGCAGCTTACAAATGTTGTCTAATGATAGCTCAGAATAATTCAATAGCCCCATTCAGAGGCAAGAGAACAGGTGCAGAGAGGTAAAGTAATGGCCCAAAGCCAATGAATAATGAAGACAGGATTTTAACCCAGGTGGTCTGACTCCAGAGCTCAGGTGGTGCTGTCTCAAGCTACTTGAGGCCTTCCTGGGGCTGGCCCTTATGGGTGGAATTGATAGAACACTAGAGTTGCTGGTCCTAAGTCCCCAGACCCTCAGGACCTGGCCTCCTGCCCTCCTCATAAAGTGCCATGAGTATGACACAAGGGGCCACTGCACATCCTGCCCCAAGCTTCTCACACAGCTGGATCTCACTCTCCTGATCCCATTGCTCTAAGAATGAAGTTTCAGCTCCTTCCATCGGCTTGCAAGGCTCTCCTCGCCTCTCCTCTCCCCTCCCCTCCCGCTTCCACCCTGTCCCTCTGTGCTCCAGTCACTCTGAAATTGTGAACTTGTAGCAGTTGTACACATGCGCCTTTGGACCTGGGACCTCCCTCTAACACCCCCACCATTTCCCCACTAACTCACCAACTCCTAATTTCAATTTATCACTAAGTCACTTCAGCCAGAGGTGGATGCCTGGATTTACCATTCTAAGCACAATCTCATGCAAGGTTGGTCTGATGGTCCTCACAACCCACCAGGGCCAAGGGTAGGGGGGCTGTCAAGGGAAGAAGGGGTGTTTGTGATCAGGAAGGGAGAGTGTGGTAGGTAGGGATGGAAATATCCCATCCATATCTGGTATGAGCTTGACCTCGAACCATCACTCCAGGGGCCAGACCAAGACCTGTGAGCGCACAATGAGGCCAGCTGCCTCCTCTCTTCCCTTTCTGCCTTCTCACACAGGAGGAATATGAAGACTAATTTGCTTAGTTGATCAGGAAAAAATAATTTTTAAAAATGAGTGGGTATTTTCTCAATAGCTGTAGCACCTACAGATCATTAGCTAAGCAAGTGAATGATATTGTCATTAATTGACCGTCAAATGGTTATGATATAACAGCATAGTTCTCAAACATACGTAAAACGGCTAACAGCAGAGGGTGAGTAGGGACAAGGGGATCATTGAGCCCCCTCATTTAACCTCCCCACCCCATGGTGACCCTAAGGGTGTACTGAAAAGTTCATTCATTACATTTATTAGGCATTTCCTCTGTACCAGGACCCATCCTTGGTGAAGGGGTTCCAGAATTGAATAAGACTTGGTCCCTTACTCTCAAAGCATTCGTGGTCTATTAGGAACGAGGGGCTTGGATATCTACAAAGTCTGAGAATGACCAGTAGCAACCACAGTGTCCAGAAAACAGTCTGGGAGATACTTTCAACATCTCCTCACTCACTATCCGCTGAGTGCTTTCAGACACACCTCAGATCCAGACAGGAAGTGCCCTGGAGAGAGCCCGTCTGCCACGGTCAGGAAAGGCAGTGGAGGAACTTGAGGCAACGGGATGGTCTATGGTGTCTTGTAGTGCGAAGAGCCACTCATTTTCCACATGTGATTATCTTTGCCCTGCCTGCTTCCAAGAAGGGTTTGACTCAGTTCTGAGAGTCTGAGGTTCTGGATCAAAGGGCTGAGGGCTGATGCACCACCTGACCCTGTTTTAGGATGCGAAGGAGCCCTAAGACGCTCCTTTCTGGTGCCCATAGGGAGGTCTTGGAAGAGGCATTAGGACCCAGCGGCAGAGGACTTGGGATTTTCGTTTCTCCCAGCAGGTGCTGAAAGAGGTAGGAGGGAGCTCTGCACGGCAACCTTGTGAGAGAGTGTGGATTCTCTGTGAGGGGGAACCGTCTAGGAGGTATGTGCTTGAGTACTATCTGGTGTGGGATTGCCTTCTGGCCTGTGATGCCCACCACCAGCCCACAGGGCCATGGGTGGGGGCCAGGAACCTTGGGCTTACATGGGTCATCTCTTAGCCATCCAATTGCTCCAGCTCTGTGGGCTTGGTTACCTTGGCAAGACCAGCTCAGAGTGCATAGAGATATCCTTCTTCCCATTCTGAAAGTGCCTGAATGCTGCACTGGCCTCTATTGTTTCTGGGAGGTGGGGGACCAGGGTTTCTGCCGGCCAGGGCAGCCATGTCTCTAGGGTGCAATACTGGGAGGACTCCATGCATGATGTTCAAGGTCAGCCTTTAGCTGTGGTCTCTAGGTTCAGGACTGGGGAGCTCAGCATTGTCCTCATCCTTACTCTCCAGAACTGAACCCACTCCTGGTCCCAGGGCTACTCTCCATCCCACCCTTGTCTAGCTCAGGGCCCCAGCCGGGTCACTTCCCAATCAGGACCCTGGACTGGCAGTGAGGTGTATGGCCTTGAGATGGAGATGAACAATGAAAACGTTGGACAAGGTTGCTGGATTTAAACTTTCTCAAAGACCCCTCGCCAAATAGAATCTTACGTGAGGCACAATATATTTAATATACAGATAACAATAAAGCTGCTTGCAATGAGGTAGGGGTAGGAAACCTGAACCTCTGTCTACTTGGCCTTCTTTACCCACAGTCTGCAGGGTGGCCACTGAGTTCTCAGGAGACTTCTAGGGCTCCAAGGATGCACTTGGAAGGCCACTAGGCTAGATGGTCATTTAAGGTCCTCCAGCTTTGATGTCCAGGATTCTGTAACAGTAAAGCCACTGTAGCCTAGCCCCAGACCCGAACTCTCCTGAGGCACAAAGGGAAGGCAGTATGGGATGGGCCACAGGCCCAGGCTACCTAGCTGGTAACACTGCCGCACAGGCCTCTGGGGAAGGACCTGCTGACAGTCACAGCAGAGAGAAAGGTGCTATGTCCCCCAGAGCCACAGCTGCCACTGTGACCTGGTCCCCATCTCTCCTCCTGCAGAGGCTAGGGCCTGGGGGGCAGATGTTAGGGGTTAGGGTCTCCGACGTTGCTGTCCCTATAGACTACCCTTCCCATGCTGTGGTCTGTCCCTCATCTGAAACTGCACAGCTTGGCAATTACAGTCATGCAGACGAGCTCCAGAGTCCTGGCTGACTCAGATGAAGACATAAATCTTCTGACAGTTCATTGGTTCTAGACTTTTTTTGTCCCAAGGGTTTCCTTTGCTAGGTCTTCCAAGAAGTCTTAACTCTTCCTCCACTTCCTCATTTCTACCACCTTCCACCGCCACTCCAGAACTTTTTTTCTTGGCCTAGTCACAAAGGTAAGAGCTCTTTCCTGTCCAAGTATCCAGCCATCCAATCAGGGAACCTCAATATCCCTGAACCAGCAAACTGGTTCTGGCCCCGAGAGAATGAAACACCAGGAGAGGCCTGTGGCTGCAGTAAGCGTGGCTTAGAACCCTCTCTCTTGCTGAATCAAAGGCGGCTGGACCCAAACACCCATGGGGATAGGGGCTGGATTTTCTGTCTCCACCAGGTAGGCACAGGCTGGAGCCTTGCTGCTGGTGTTTCAGCTTTCCACGTCCTGTGGCGAGGACCTAATCCCTCGTTCTCATCTGCCGAGTAGAAAAGATGTCTGTCTCCACGAGCCCCAGACACGGGGCAGGCAGCCTCCCATCATTCTGGTTTGTGGTCAGCCCAAGCCCACAATCCAACAAAGCAATTCTCTGGAACGTTTTGGTGGAAAAAGCCACTTTATTAGTGGAAAAAGCCACTTTATTAAAGGTTCTCTATCACAGCCCCCCATTTCCGGACCTGTCAGATTGGCTTTGGGTTGAAGTTTCTGATTGTCATCCCTTCCAGTTTCTCTCTTTGTCCATGGTTTCCTGAGATTCAGTATCCTTGGTGGCATCTGGGGAAAGGTAGGTGACCTTGGGATCCTGGCCCGGTGCAGGGCATGCTGGCAGCTGGCAGAGGGCCAGGGAGTGGCCAGCGCCACAGCCCACAAGGAGTCCTGGTGACGACCACAGAGCCTGCACGGGCTTCGGGGCCCAGATGTTGGCTTCAGTGCCATCTCCACACATGCCGTGCTCATTCCAGCCCCAAGAGTAGCAGGCCCCACCTGTGAAGGAGAGGGAAGACTGCTGTAGTAGAGGTTTGGATAGCAGGGCCGAAGCACTCACACCGAGGGCACAGGCATCATCATGAACCCCAGTTCCCGCACCTACGAAGCCGCCAGAGCTCCGGGACACTTGGCGATGACTCACTGTCCCTGCCTCCACCCCTGCTGCCCGCCCACCACAGCGTTTCCCATTCCCACCAACCACAGCTGTTCACACCTGGCACCCGGCTTTCCTCGTTGGCGCTTCCCTCGCCATCACCCTCTACAGATAATCCATCACCAAGACCTGCTGACTATCTTTCCCCACGTCTCTCCCTGTCTGCTGCCATTGCCAACTAACTCACGGGGCTGCTCACCATCCACTCCGATCTTCGAAGAGCATCAGGGTGATCTTCGGCAATTACAAATCTAATCACACATCACCCTGCTGCTTAAAACCCTTCCATGACTTCCCACGGTCCCTAAGGAGGCGTAACGCTGGCCCACGAGGCCCTGAGTGATCTGGGCCCTGACAATTTTGCTGGCCTCTCCTTGCACAACTTTCCCGCTCCCTCATCGCAGCCAGAACCCTGGCTTTCTTTCGGTTCCTTAACTGTGCCCTGTAGGGCCTTCCTTTCTCTCCAAGTCCTCACTTTACTGTGTTCCCAGACCTTCTCATCCTTTTGATTCCAGTTTAAGTGTCACTCAGAGGCCAGGTTCTCTGGCTACCCAATCCAGTTAGATTCTCAGCACTGCTCCTGTGCTTTCCCTCATGAGGACCGTGGTGCTGTGTTTATTGTCCCCTCTTCACTAGGCTGTGCACTCCGCGGGGGCGGAAGGAGCACGTGTGTTTTGCTCACTGCTCTATCTATAGCGCAGTGCCTGGTACACAGTTGGTGCTCAATAGGTGTTCGTTGACTAGATAAAAGAATGAACAAACTCAGAGTCATACATCCAGAAAGCGGCCCAGCCAGCACTCAAGCCCAGGTAACCCCGGCAGTCTGTGACACTTCCACCGCATCGCAGCCCCTCTTCCTCGGTTTTGGATCCTCTCCCAGGGTCTAAACTCACCCATATCTTTCTGTGGTTGTTTTAAACAATATTTTTTCTGGATATAAAAGCAATACATCTTCATGGCATAAGGAAAGAAAGAAAGACAATGGATGTGTAAAGAAAAGCAAACCTGAAGACTCTTGCCCACTACTACGAGTATTTTGGGGATCTCTTTCAAACTTTTAATTTGTGAAATTTATAAATATTTGGGTATATTTTTGTCCTTTTATCCCTTAACATTATTACACAAACATTTCTCCGTGGAACTGTAAATTATTCAAAAAGTATAGTAAAAATAATTTGCTTGAAATTTTGAAATAGCTCAACATGCAGAAAAGTACAGAAAATAATTTAACAGAAGGCACACATCCCCATTCAGATTTAGAACACTGGTTAACATTTTGCCACATTTGCTTCACTCCTTACCTTAAGAAGATCATTAAGACACAGCTGAAGGCCCACCTCCCACCCCTGCCCCTCTATCCTGCCCTCCTTCCCAGAAGCAGCCACTCTCTTGAACTTGGTGTACATTACTTTCATGCTTGTTTTGTATTTTTCTACATATACGTGTCCTTCAATATGTGATATTTAGTGTGGTATTTTTAGTTTGTTTTAAAGATTTACATAAATGGCATCATTTTTGCCACTTGCTCTTCACACTCAGCAGTGGTTCTGAAGTTTATCTGAGCTGGTAGTTACGGATCTAGTTCAGTTATGTTAACTGTGCATAGTATCCTATTATCATTAATCCTATTTCGCTTATTCATGTCCTTTCTGATGGACAGTTCTGTAATAATTATCATTGTTGCTATTTTATTATACAATTTAAAATATAATATGTAATAATATTATACAACAATACTAATATGGTTGCCATTATAGACAGTGCTGCAGTGAACATGTCTCCTTGTACAAACTGGCGTTTGGACAGGGCGATCCCTCGAAGTGTATGTGACTCATAGGGGAACTGCATGTTGAATTTTAATAAGTACAGCCAAATAGCTCTCCAATGGCTGTCGTCATTTATGTTCCCATCAGCAATAGATATGAATTTGTTTCCCTGTATCTTTGCCTTTAGACTCTTGCTATTCTGGTAAGTACGTAATTAGTTTGCATTTCCCTGACTACTAGTGAGACCAAGGAGCACTTTGTGTTTATTAGCCATTTAAGTTGCCTCTTCCATGAACTGCCTATTTACATTCTTTGCCTATCTTGTTCTTCGGTTGTTTGCCTTTTCTTATTGATTTGTAAGCTTTCTTTGTGTATTCTTTTGTTTATATAATTCTTCGTTGTTATGTGCATTGCAAGTATCTTCCCCAGAAATCTGTGGTGTGTCTCTCACTTTGTTTATGGTGTCTTTTGTTATAAAGAGTTATTTCTAATGGCTGCCTAATTGCCCATTATGGAGATGAAACAATTTACTTAACCTGTATCCTATTATCAGAAATGTAGGTTGTCTCTAATTTTTCATTATTTTGTATAGCATTGCTGTGAACATCTTTATGCATGAGTCTTTGTCTATCTCCCTAATTATTTTCTCAAATTAGATTCTTAGAATGGGAATTTCTGGTCAAAGGGTATAGACATTTTTGAGGCTTCTGAGTATCGTTTTGAGTACTGCCAGCACAGTTTTCAGAAAGGCCACTTGAACGTAACTTCAGCAATCTGTGGGAGTCTCTGTCTTACTCCAGATAGTATTTATTAGTATTGTAATGTTTAAAAATCTTCCTAATTTAAAGACAAAAATGGTGTCACATTGTTTTATTAATTTGTACTTTTTTGACTACCATTGAAATTAAAAACTAATTCTTATGTTTCTCAGATATTTATATTTCCTGTTTTGTGTACTGTCTGCTTTGTATCTTTTTCCTGGTTAGTATAGAAGAGTTCAAAAATATCAGACTCAAGAGCCAGATGAACTCGGTTCACATTCCAGCTTCACCATTCATTAACTGTGTCACTGTGGGCACTCAGTCATCTAGCCTCTCAGTTTCCTCATCTGCTAAACGAGGATCATAATGCTGTCGTACCTTTCTCACAGAGTTGTTTACAAGGATTAAATGAGTAAGTAAAATATGTGCAAAATATGTAGAACAGTGTCTGGCATATAGTACCACATAAACATTAGTTATTGTTGTTATTACCTATTAAGAGCTTTGTTGTTTTAAAGATTTTTATTTTAAGGATATTAATTCCTTCTCTGCCATATTTGGCATTAATATTTTTTCTCAGTTTGACTTAAAATTTTGTTTTAAATCTTTTTTTTTTTTTTTTTTTTTTTTTATACAGAGTTCCCTCTGTTGCCCGGGCTAGAGTGCCGTGGCGTCAGCCTAGCTCACAGCAACCTCAAACTCCTGAGCTCAGTGATCCTTCTGCCTCAGCCTCCCGTGTAGCTGGGACTATAGGCATGCGCCACCATGCCCGGCTAATTTTTTTTGTATATATATATATTTTTAGTTGGCCAATTAATTTCTTTCTATTTTTCAGTAGAGACGGGGTCTCACTCTTGCTCAGGCTGGTTTCAAACTCCTGACCTTGAGCGATCCACCCACCTCGGCCTCCCAGAGTGCTAGGATTACAGGCGTGAGCCACCGCGCCCGGCCTGTTTTAAATCTTTTGATAAGTTTATGGTTCTATGTAGTAAAATTTATTGATCTTTTATTGTTACAAGTGCTTCCACTGCTTATAAGAGTTGAAAGTCTACCCCTATCTAGATCAGAAAATATTCTTTTTGGTTTTTCAATGATTTGAATTTTTAAATCTTTACATGTAACTCATTATGCACTGAAAATCTGTTTTTGCAGACCACTCTTTCAAGAGAGGAAGGCTGGCTGGGCCCCGGGATTACCCTTCCCTTTCCTTTTCCCTAGTAGGAAGGCATCACTGGCCAAAAGCTTGGGTCTGGGGAAACACAGATGTCTGCCCGTTTGGCCTGCGAATAAGGAAGCACACACAGAGAGGATGAACCCCAGGCCACATCTCCTACAGTCAAGCAGGAGTTGCAGCCAGGTGGATCTGAGGCACGAGATGGGGAGAGTGGAAGAGGCTTGGTACCTTCAGGCCTAATGGGCACCTGGTGTGGGCTTTGTGCCCAGCCCTGGTGAGTGGCACCAGCTGACCGTCAGCAGGGATGGGGGCGGGAGGAAGGCAGAACTGACCTACCAGCAGGATGCGGCACAATGGGCATCTGGCAGGTCCCTCTCCTCCTGCCAAAGGGAACACACTCTGAGGAAGCCACGCTCAGGGCCAGGGTAGCTGGAGACCTACAGCCAAGACTTTCATGCCCACTGGGTCGAGAAGCCTGGCGAAGGCCCAGAAATATCTTCCCCAATACTTCCAAAGAAAGCTTACCCAGGGTGAGGTGCTTTCTATGCTTTATCTCATATAATTCTAACAACCATGTGAGGCAGGCACATTTTATAGATTATTCTCCTTTTGTAGATGATACAACTGAGGCTCTAGAACCCAAGTGGTGTGGCTCTGCATATTATACACCAGGGCTTGCCACACTTACTGTCTAAAGGGCAGGTAGGAAACATTTCAGGCTTAAGGGCCATATCAGATCTCTGTCTCATATTATTCTTTTTTACATCCCTTTAAAAACCATTCTTAGCTTGCAGAATCATACAAAAACAGGCCACAAGTCAGATTCAGTCATAGTGTGCCAACCCTGATACGTACATAATATACACTATTTGCTGTTCCTAGGTCCCATGTTACCACATAGCTGTGCCAATATGGGACTTAGGTCCCCACTTACTTCACAGGGTTGCCAGGAGGAGGATTAGTGCCCCAGCACAGTGCCTGACACATGATGACAGCTCAAACCAAAGTGGGAAGCAGCCCATGGCAAGAAGAGAAGGCTACACCAATGGCAAAGCCACGGAGCAGAGGGAGAGGCAGCAGCAGATGGAAAGGCCCAAGGTAGAATGACAAGAAGTTTGGGGTTTCCAAATACTTTTCTCCTATAGAAAAAAACCAGGCTGCTGAACTCAGAAAGCAAAGGATTAGTTATCCCCTTGATAGAAGGACTCACAGCAGGACATCTTTCAGTAACGAGCTCCTCCAGCATTTGAGAATAGTTTCTCAGGGCCCCCAATCTCACTTAGGACCACCTTTTCAGGGGCATAGTGAAGACAGCCAGGCCCCTGGACTCTGGACTCAGCAAGATACTACTGTGTGGACAGCTCTCATGCAGACAACATGTGAGAGAGGAGGGAGAGCGGCCTACAGAAAGCCCCTCCCTGAGCTAACTGGAACGTGGAACATTCAGTTTTCAAAACAGGTAAGTTAGAGGATGATTCCTGGCTGTACAGGGCTCTCTGCAGTGCGCCTGCCACTTACCAGGTGCTGAAGGACACTGAAATCCCACCCAGTTGATGGAGATTGAGTGGTCCAGGGGCACACAGCCGAACCTTGGGTGGGGAGCCCCATATTTACACAGGGATTCCTTCTTCCCTGGGGGAGTTCAGGCCCCCTGCTCACAGGGCTCAGTCTAGGCCATGACAAGCAACGGTGCTCATGGCCCACCACACTTGCATCAGCCTAAGAGACCTACAGGCAGTGGAACCTCAGGACTGGCAGGGTCGCTGGCACAGGCTGGACATAATACTCAAATCTGTTCAGGCTTTGTGGCACCTGCCTGAGCTTCTTGGCAACCTGGGTCTTCACAAGGCCTTATGGTGCTGGGACTGCAGCCCAGTGCTAGAGAGGGGGCAGCATTTCTGCTGGAGGGCCTTGCCAAGGAGACACAAACACCTGAGCATGTGAGCACAGCCTCCTGGTTGTGCCCTGCACCACGGAATAAGGACATATTTCCCAACCTTTCTTACAGCTGGGTGTGGCCAGTGAGGTTCAAACTGAAATGTTCTGTAATATTATAGCTTATGGGAACTCTCCTTGAAAGACATCTAGATATGACCTCTGCCTCCCCCTTCGTCCCTCCTCCATCCTGTCATTGGAATGTGGATATGATGGCTGGAGCTGAAGTCATGACCTCTGACCATGAGGATGAGGGCTGCAACCTAGGGATAAGTGCTTCTCAGTTTCATACAAATGCCACCTTAATTTCCCCAGCAACCCTCTGAGGTATTAGTACCTCCCTTTTACAGTTGAGGTAACTAGGCTCAGAGAGGTAAAATAACTTACCAGTGGTCACACAGCCATTCTAGTCAGGACTAGAATCCAGGACTCCTAATCTGAGGCTCCTTCAGTAGTTCCAAAGCATGTAAAAATGGTAACAGAATCACTGACTGCTCAGTGTGTACCAGGCCCTGTGATAAGCACTTTACAAGTACTAATTCACTGAATCCTCACAACAAGCCTCTGAGGTACAATCTAATATTATCCCCATTTCGCAGCGAGGTGACGTGAACTATGCAAGGTAACACAGCTGGCAAGAAGTAGAGCTGGACTCCAACCCAGACAGTCTGGCTCCAGCCCCTCTTCTGCTGTTATACCATTCTCCCTAGCAAAACACTGCTTCCCAGGTAATTAAGGAAAGGTACACAGTAACGGGCCAGGAAGGCCCGAGCTGCAGCTGGTGAGAGAGAGGCCCCATGCAGAAGAGCAGGAACCTCACTGGGCCTGTGAGCTCGGGCTGCCAGGTGTGTGAAGAGGAGGAAGGGACAGCACAAGGGTCAGGCAGCTAAGGGTTCAGATGTCTCCTCCTGTCCAAGAGCTCGCACAGCCTAGACCATCAGTTAGGGCTGCTCTTCTGCAACACCAGGCTGAGAGAGAGGAGGGGTGAGGTTTGAGCAGCCTCACAGAGAGGAAAGTTTGGGATTCAGGAAGCTAGTACACGTCAGGGTGGATGGAGCTGGCCCTGGAGCAGGGTAATTTGGGGAAATAGTTCTGGGTGTCCAGCCACCCAGGCTCACAGGGATCCCAGCTTCCTGGCAGCAATTGGTGTGATGGTCCCTAGTGTCCTGCTGCGAGCAAGGAATGGTGAGTGAGGAACCCAGAATTCAGGCCTCCTGAAGTGCTTTGGGTCTAGATGGCAGAATAGAATAAAGGGGTTCAGGTCCTCACCTCTCTTGCCAGGACAACTACAACAGCTACTTTATCCTTTATGCTGAGGATGTTGGCCTGAGGGGGTCGGGGAGGGAGGGATCAGACAAAAACACAGCCTGGTCTAGGTCCTTGCCTGGAATATCTCCTGTCTCCCTATCACCTATGCGACCTAGTCTACGCCCCTATCTGGCTCTCCGGGCCCTCTGTGGTCTGTCCCTCTTGGCCTCATCACCCCTTTCCCAACTCACTGTTGCAGCCCCACGGGTGTGGAATCTGCTCCCTGAATTCACCCAGGCCGTGCACATTGTCGTGCTCTTGCCCAAACTGAGTCCCTTTATTTCATCACATGGGTGCCTCTTCTGGCTTGGGCCCCGTGCTGCACACAAACTCAGAGAAGGGGAAAATTCCATTCGTGCCCTCAGGGCCCCAGTCCACTGGGGAAGACAGCCACGGGAAAAGAAGACTATGGGAGCTGACAGCACATTACGCAAGGAGGCACGTACAATGGTGTTTGCCGTGGCACTGTGTGTAATTGCAAAAGACTGGGGGGAACCCCAAAATATCCGTCAAAAGAGGAGTGTTTAAAAAAACCAGGGCTTGACCCTACGTATTAAAACTTTTTTTTAAACATAAAGTTATGTAAAGCCCCTGTACATTTTTATATGTACAGATTCTAAAGAATACATCCTATACTGAGAACAGGCTTTGAGGAAGAGAGGGAGAAATGGGGGAAGGGTGAGTCATTTTCTTTGTTGTGTACTGTTCAAATATTTTAAAAAGCAGCAACACAGGGTGATAAAAAAAAAAAAAAACTATTTCTAAGGGACAGAGGTAGTAGCATAGAGGAGAGGATGATATGCTCTATTGGGGACAGAAGGTGGGTGTCACTGAACATTCCAGAGATTAATTCTTGCTGGATTTTGAAAGATAAGATTTCACCAATCTTAAATAGAAAGTACCAATAAAAGCCAGGCATGGTGGCAGGTGCCTGTGGTCCCAGCTACTCGGGAGGCTGAGGCAGGAGGAACACTTGAGCCTTGGAGTTTGAGGTTGCAGTGAGCTATGATGATGGCACTGCATTCTAGCTAGGGCAACAGAGAAAGACTCTGTCTAAAAAAAAAAAAAAAAAAAAGTACCCATTGAAATTTGTCCACGCTGACCTGCCTTCCTTGATCTCAATGGTTTATTTTGTTCCAGAAGTGAATTGTGTCTGGGTGTAGGGCTGGCTCCCGCTGAGCTATTGGAAGGCTGTTAGTTTCATTTCCTCTGAGCTCCAATGGGTACTCAGACCTCTCTAAGCATAAAGGTATTTCTATTTGTAAGCCTCTCACCAGTTTGTGAACTGAGGGTGGGAATGGGTTTCTGGGAGCAGGGCTGGCTCATCCACCAGGCCTTGGGTGCACAGCACAGGCACCTGGGAGAAGGCTACTGAGTAGAAGTGAGTCTGAGCCTTTCCCTTGCCCACCGTCTTCCCCAGCCCCTGTGCTGGCTGGAGAGCAGCAGGGGAGGGGCACACCCACATGTACTGCTGAGAGCCAGTGCCATCCAACCTGCCCCTGTGCCTGGCTGCTTGTTTTTAGTCCCAGTGGCAAGAGCAGCCCCCTGACCACAAGCATCAAGAACAGAGAGCTGCAAGCCTCTGTATCTGGTCACGCTGACCCAGGACAGGGGCAGCTCCTGCAGAATAGTGGCCATGATATGGCTGTGAAGATAGTGGTCCCATTGGGCCTGACAGAGAGAAGAGGCACTGTCAGTGTTGAGCCCTGCTATGGTTTGAATGTGTCCCCAAAAACACACGTTGGAAATGCAATCCTCAATGCAGCAGTGTTGAGAGGTGGGACCTTTAAGAAGTAATTAGGTCATGAGGGCTCTATCCTCATGAATGCATTCATGGCTTTTTTGCAGGAGTAGGTTAGTTACTGAAGGAGTGGGTTAGTTATCACAGGAGTTTGGCCCCCTTTTCCTGTCTTGCCTGCTTGCTTGTTCTTGGGCTGTGTTGTGACACAGCAAGAAGGTCTTCACCAGATGTGGTCTCTTGACCTTGGACTTCCCAGCCTCCATAACCATGAGCCAAATATTAGGCTATTAAGTATGAAATGTCCGATTTCCTTAAGTAGTAAGTTTGACAGTTATCTCTAACATTTCACTTTGACACTTTTTGTTTTATGTTTATTGTGAAGGTACATCCTCAGTCTTTCAAACACAAGTTTTGGCTTGTGATTGTCTTTCAAATTTTTTTAGAGCAATTTTTGTGAAACCATGGAAAAGTCAAAAATTCATGTTATTTTCAAATACGAGTTTCTTTGTGGAACCACTGCAGCACAGACAGCTCGAAATATTAACATCAACAAAGTGTTTGGGAAGGATGTGGCTAATGAACACATAGTACATCAATGGTTTGAGAAGTTCCTTTCTGGTGATTTTCATCTTACAGTGAGCCACATGGGCGACCTGAGATCAAGGTGGATAATGATGAGCTGAAAGCAAATCCATCTCACCCTATGCATGAATTAGCAGCAAGGTTTGATGTTACCATTCCAACAATATTGGACAATTTGAAACAAATCGGCAAGGTAAAGAAGCTGGATAGATGGGTTCTGCATGAATTAAATAAGCGTCAGAAAAGAAATTGTCTTGAAGCCTGCCTTTCTTTGCTGTCATGACATAAAGGAGAACAATTTCTACACCATATTGTTACATGTGATGAAAAATTGATTCATTTTGACAAACGCACATGTTCAGGACAATGGTTGGATAAAGATGAAGTGCCAAAACACAGTCCAAAACCAAATATTCATCAAAAAAAGCTAATGGTGTCTGGTGGTCCAGTGCTGGTATTATTCACTACAGCGTCATGAAACCTGGTCAGTTGATTACAGTGAATGTCTACTGCAACCAAGTGGATGAAATGATGAGGATGCTTGTGATTAAGCAGCAGAGACTGGTCCATAGAGACAGACCAATCCTCTTACAAGACAATGCTCAACCACATGTCACACGAACAACACTGCTCAAACTACAGAGGCTGGACTTGCAAACTCTCTGTCATCCACTGTATTCACCAGACCTTGCACCAACTGACTACCACTTCTTCCAGGCTTTGGACCACTTCTTGCAAGGAAAAATATTCAATTCTCAACAAGTTGTGGAAAATGCCTTTGGTGATTTCATCACCACTCACTCTCCAGGCTTCTTCACTGCTGGCATAAACAAGCTACTGTTAAGATGGCAAAGCTGTGTTGATAGTTTTTGGTGCATACTTTGATTAATTGTACTGCTTCTTGTCTGAGATATAATAAACTACACTTTTGATTTGAAATCGACATTTCATATTTAATGACCTAATAGAGCTCTTTTTCTTATACATTACCCAATCTGTGATATTCTCTTAGAGCAGCAGAAAATGGACTAAGACAGGTCCTTTCAATACTTTGTCCACCCATCACTCCCTGGGGCCAGTGATACCCTCAAGGCAGGAGCTGAGCTGTAGGAAAAAGCTCCTCCAGAATGAGGAGGTGGGGCTGTTCACCCGCCAGCTTACTCAGGAGATGTTTTAGCTCTGTGGCCCAAATTGCCTCAGAGAAGGCTGTGTGTGCCAGCAGGCTGGCCAAGGGACCCCTCCAGACCAAGATCCACGGCAGTCCCAAGAATGGGGTGAGAGTAGAGCGGGGTGAGTGCTGGAGGCAAGGAGGCTGTGGCTGCCCACCAGGCAAGAAAAGGCGAGGGCCTGTGGAAGAAGGGATTTAGGAAAGCAATGCTCAAAACACAGCTAAAATCTACCACTTCTCACCAGTCACATCGCCTCTCAGGGGCTTCCCAGCTGGTGTCTCTGCCACCTCTATTGCTTCCTATGGTCTATTCTCCACAAAGCAGCTTGAGTGATCCTGTTAAAAACCTGTCAGACATGGCACTGCTCTCTTCAGAACCCTCCAATGGCCTCTCCCCTTACTCAGAATAAACAACAGCTGGTCCCCAGCTCCTTCTCTGATGCCATGTTCTACCACGTTCCACTCTGCTGACATCGCCATAGTGACACTGACTTTCTTACTGTTCTTCAGACGGTACTGGCCTCAAAACCTTTGCACTCGCTGTTCCTGTAGTCTAGAAGGCTCTTGTCCCTGACAGCCCCAGGCTCACTCACTCATGTTGCTCAGATATTTGTTAAAATAACACCTTATCTGAGAGACCTTCCCTGACAGCTCTGTATGAAATAGCAATCTACCCCTGCTCCTGTCTCTGTTTTCTCACCTGCTTTATTTTTCTTCATGTACTTTTTTTCCAGTTTATTTATTTTATTATCTATTTCTCCTAACCAAAACAGTAGCTCTTTGAGAGTCAGGACTGTGTTTTGTTTGTTGTTCTATCCTAGCTCCTGAAACAGTGCCTGGCATACATTAGTGCTCAATAAATACTGCCGTATGAACCAACAAACGAGTGACTGCATGGCTAGCGAGAGAATAGAGCTGCCTTGTTCTTTGCCAGAGGACCAAAAAAGAACCATGGATGTGGGGAGAAGCAGCCATGGGAATGACTGATTTCAGCTCCCCACCAGGAAGAATGCTGCCATGGCCGGAAGGCTACTCTAGAACATACCTGGTGTCCTGCTGTAGGAACTGAGCCTGGCTGAGACAAACCGAAAGTTCTTCCGATCCTGGAGAACTGGTGCGGTGGTGTGGGTGGGTATGGATGTGTAAGAAAGAGAGAGAAGGAACGTGGTGACAGAAGAGCAGAATGGAGGGGCACACACTTCTCAGGCTGGCTCCTTCAAACTGGACTGAGGAACGGCCCTGGCTCAGGTGATATGTAAAAATGTGTTGAATTGATGGGTTTGAAGCTGCAAGGCTGGGGACCATTCTGGAACCTCCTTTAAAAGCCCATTGCTCAAAATTTTGTTCAGTTTTCTTTGTCAATCTCTTTCCTTTTACCTAGGAGGAAACAGGCCCACCGTGGGGCAATGCTATGCTGGAGGCCCTACCCCTGC
Source organism: Lepilemur ruficaudatus (assembly GCA_963574885.1). Taxonomy (NCBI): domain Eukaryota; kingdom Metazoa; phylum Chordata; class Mammalia; order Primates; family Lepilemuridae; genus Lepilemur; species Lepilemur ruficaudatus. The sequence continues at coordinate 91,043 of CAUYRT010029093.1, forward strand.
TTTCCCACCGCTCTCCACCACCCCCTTTCAATCACTGCATGCCCCTCATCTGACGGAGCAGCCCAGTGATGCAGTATTTGGAACAACACTGTATGGAAGAGAAAACTGAGTATAAGTGAGATTCAGAAACAGCTAAGCTGGGAGAGGCAGAGGCAAGGCCCCCCCCCGCCAGTAGGAGGCTGCTGAGGCTGCTGTGGACACATTTCCTCAGTCACCTGCGGAGAGAGTGTGCCGTGGCACGTTGGCTCCAGTGGGTGCCTATTCTTAGATCTAGGGAGTGAGGGATGACAGATTTAGAACTTACAAGGTGGAAACGTGTTGGCCTGTTTTATAAACAACTGAAATCCTCCCCACATACTGTCTTTCTGAATTCTGTGTTCCCTGTTAGAACTGCTGGCTTTCTGGGCTTATCAGCTGCCCTGGGAGAGGGTACAGAAAAGGAAACTAACACTTTTGAGGGCCTATTATGATCACATATGGTGCTATGGGCTCTGGTATGACCCATCTCACTTAACACAGCAGCCTAAGAAGATGTATTTTGGTCACACTCTATGGATGAAGAAACAGGCTGGGAGAAGTCAGCACACCCTATGATGTGGTACCAGCACCAGGCTGTGGATCAGCAGGTCTGGTGGGGCCCAGTGCTTGCCAAAAGGAGTCTGGCTCTGGCAGATGGAGCAGTAAGGGCTTATACACGCAGCACCTTCAGCTTTGAATCCCATCAGGTGTTTACAGATAGCTCTCCTGTCCTTTCAGATTTCTTACCACTCCAGATGATACAGCTTCCCTCTGTATGACCTAGTGGCCTGTCCCCATTGCCATCCAGGGCCTGTTCCTCTCATCCCTCTAGGAGCATGGTACCCAGAGCTGGCTGAGGGCTCCAGAGATGATGAGCCCACCAAGATGCACACATAGTCCTAAGAGATCCACCTCTATTCGTTTAGCCTGAGACATTAGCTGCCTCGGAGTCCAAGTTTGCTGACCCTTGCTGAACCCACAGCCCCCGTGTACTCCTAACTGTTCCTCATGACTTGCTCCACTATGTCTCCCTGGCCTGGCTTGTGTGCAGGTGCTTCAGACCTGGCTGAAACTTCCAAATTGTTTCCATTAAATATCATCTTGTTAAATGAACCCAGTGATCTCTGAGGGGGACCAGCAGAAGGGTGGGGGCACGGATGCAGCTCTGGGTCCAGGAGCAGCTGGAATGTTGCCATTCCTGGAGCTTGGTCCTCCCCAGAGGAGCCACCCTGTATGGTTCTCTGCAAGCCTGTCTGGGAATCACCAGTGTGCAGGAGAGGAGGCTAGGGAATTAGAGCAATAGTGGGCATGGGGGTGAGGAGGTCTCTTCCGGAATCCAGTGGCAGATCTAAAAGAACCCATATGCAGTAAGAATATTAAGGGTACTGGAGTTCATATAGGAACAAATGGCACAAACCTCAGATAGAATTCTCCCTATGGTTTCCAATCACTCAATAAATACCTGCTCTTTATCTGGTGCTGTGCCCAATTCATTTCAATTCATTCCATGTATATCAACTATGCTCCCCACAAAGCACACGTGCTAGGTTAGGGAGCTAAGTGCCCAGTCCACAGTGACAGTGCAGGGAGACGAGCATCTTGCAAGGTAAGCCCAGAAAGTCCATGCAGTGGCTGATTCCTCAGAGGGATCAAACTCCCTTGGGAAAAGAGCCTGTCTTTTACTTACTTCTTTACTTACTTGAGACAGGGTCTCACTCTGTCACCTGAGCTAGAGTGCAGGGGCGTCATCGTAGCTTACCACAACCTCAAATTCTTGGGCTCAAGTGAGCCTCCTGCCTCAGCCTCACGAGTAGCTGGGATTACAGGCATGTGCCACCAAACCTGGCTAATTTTTTCTATTTTTTGTAGAGATGGGGTCTCACTATTGCTCAGGCTGGTCTTGAACTCCTGGCCTCAAGTGATCCTCCCACCTTGGCCTCCCAGAGTGGTGGGATTACAGGCATGGGCCACCGTGCCCAGCCCTTTCTTTTGTTTCTTTCAAACAGTAAAATTTTATTGAACTTCAGGCCAATAAAAAAAACCAGTATAGTACAAAATAGGACAAAAACTAATGGATCAATACTTTTAATTTACACTGATATATTCTTCCTTTTAAACAGGTTAGTTTTTAGAGAAATTTTTGGTTCACAGTAAAATTAAGCAGAACATGCAGACAGTTCCCATATACGCCCTGACTACACACACACAGACTCCCCCACCGTCAACATCTGCACCAGAGTCCCACATTTGTTACAGCTGATGAGCCTGCACTGACACATCATTAGCGCTCAAAGTGCACAGTTTACATTAGGGATCACTCTTGGTACTGTATATTCTATGGGTTTTGACAAATGTATAACGACATTGAGTCACCATTATAGCATCATACTGAATAGTTTTGCCGCCTGAAAAATCCTCTGTGTTTCATCTACTTATTTATCTCTTCATCTACCAGAGTTGAAGAATAAATGAATGGATGAATAGTTACAGAGTGCTCATAATAGTCAAGTACAGTTCTAGTTGCAGGGAATACAGCAGTGAACAAGACACAAGGTCCCTGTCCTCAAGGGGCTTACATTCTAAGGGGGGAAACAGCAAGCAAGGAGATACAAATATCAGCAGAGTCCACCTAGTAATAAGAGTTAGAAAGAAAACAAAACAGACTGTAGGATTCAGCAGGACAGGTGGTCATGAAGTCCTCTCCCATAAGGAGGCCTCTGAGCTGCAACCTGAAAGGCAAGAAGGAGTGGCCATACAAACACCTGGGGGAAGAACTTGCCAGGCAGAAGAAATGATGGAAGCAAAGGTCAGAAGTAGGAAGGAAGGAGTTTTGCCAGTTCCAGGTACAGCAAGGAGGACGACCACGGCATGCCTGGGGCCCAGCAAGCCAGGGGAGAGGCAGGCCTTCAGAGAGAAGGGGAAGCAGGGCCTTGGGATGCCCAGTGAGGAGTTGGTTTATTTGAGTGTGCTCAGAAGCCACCAGAGGTTTTAAGTAGGGAATGGTAGGCGCTGATTTATATTTGAAAAGGCGCCCTCAGAAGGTTGGATTTCCAGGGCGAAATGGAGAGAGCTGATTTAGGAGGCTGTTGCATTGCAGAGGACCAGGCAGGATAAGAATGTGGCTCTGAGTAGGCTAGTGGCAGTGGGGACAGAGAGAAATAGATTTACAATCTGTTCAGAGGTAGGGTTTCTAAGACCTGCTGATGGATTATGTGTGTATATACAGAGAGAGAGATGGGATCAGGACTGACTACTTGAGCAATGGGTGGGTAGTAGTGCATTTATGAAGTTGAGGAGGCCTGAGAGGAATAGGCTTGGGGGAGAGAATTAACAGACATTTTAAGATGGATGTGCCTACTGAACATGAATGAATGAATATATTCTCCAAATAGAGACCTCTTGTGAGCCTAAGAGATTATAAACCTGAGAAGTGGGAAACCGTGGGAATGACAAATGGCAGGAGCTACGAGGGCAGTGGGCAGCTCAAGAGGTAATGCTGTGCTTTACCTAATTTCAGCGGGGCCTAATTTGGTGCCTTTATCACTCTAAATTATAGCTACTGTTTTTTCTTGAATGAAGTCCATGACTGGGATGCATACATACTACATGGGATAATAAATATAAATTCCCTTTGTGAATGAATGTCCCTATTTCATAAACACATATACTGTTTGAAAGGAAAATTACCATTTTGGATAATTATAACCACCAGCCCAAGTTCTCCTACTGGTCCCATTGGAAGTGGCATTCTTCCTGCACGCTGGTAGTGTCCAGGACTGCAAGGCTTGGTGACACAGACACAGTGCTCCTCTCCTGGGCTGTGGTGTCAGCAGAAGGGGCATTCTCAGATAGTGTTTGCATGAGAAATGCTGCAGACCCTGCTGCTAAACTCTCTTTGGGACATCTTCTAATAGAGAGTGTAAGGCTGCTCAGAAATGAGGGCCTGTGGGGTAGGCAGCCCTGAGAGGCCCTTTAGTTCCGGCTCTCAGAAGAAACATACAAGCGAAGATAGGGAGGCCTGGTGAGTCCCGATGGGCTCCCTGCCTACATGACTGTACATGTCCCCAGCAGGGACTACTTAGCCTCCTGTGGGCTCAGCCCCAAGGGACAGATTACCCTCCTAGACACAGGGGCTGGAGGCACTAAGGTTGAGGCCACGCACATACGTCCACAGAGTGCACATCCTTCAATGGCATCCTAGCTCAGAAGGAAATCCAAAGTCTGGACCCTAGCCTATAAGTGCTACACCATCTGGTCCCAGCTACCTCTCTAATGCCCACTGCTGTCATGCTTACCCTCAGTGACTCCCTTCCAACCACACTGGTCTCCTTGCTCTTCCTCCAACTGGCCAGTCATGCTTCCAGCTGTAGCCTTTGCACTGGCTGTTCCCTCTGCCTGGAACACTCCTCCCTGACAACCATATGGCTCCCCTCCCTTACTCCCTCCCTTCACTCAGGTCTTAATTCAGATGGTACCTTCTCTGAGGGCCTTCCCTGATCACCAAGTTCCACCCTTCAATACCCTTACACTGCTTATTTTCCTTCACGGCATGTAACACCCATCATACACATTTGCTTGTCTGTCTACCCACCAGAATGAGAAGCTCCATGAAAGCAAAAATTTCTTTTTATTCAACTGCTGTATCCCCAGTACTCAGAAAAGTTATGGGTACATAAAAGATGCTCTAAATATTTGTTTTAGCAATGAATAGTTGTCAGTTGCCTCAGGAGGGGCTCATTTCCTTGCGGGGCAGCCAAACCAAAGAGCTGGGCAGGCTGTCCACAGGGATCACCAATCCAGAGGAACTGCTGTGTGTGTGCATGTATGCACGTACATGTGGAGTGGGCAGCTGGGGTGCCCGTATTAAAGACATTTTGTAGGGCACCTGCTGCCTCAGTTACCAGGGAAGGGAGACCCTGAAGCTAAGGACTGGACAGAGCACCTCTGGCTCTAGGCCTGGTCTGGCCTAGTCCATCTTTGAATGAACGCCCTCCTGTAGACTGACCCTGTCCTTCCTAAGATAAGGAAGAGCTAGCTTGGCAGTATATATCTCAAGTCCTCACCCAGTGGGTCAGGGAATTTGGAAAGAATGGTTGCTGCTCAGTAGCCATGGGCCAGACAGGCTTGGATTTCGTCTTGTCCCTGTCACCTACTGTGTATACCTAATTCTTAGTTCCTTCATCTATTAATATAAATAGGATAATCATTCTCCTCTTGCCTTTATTTTTTCAAATGAATAAAGTGCCCAGCACAGAGTCCATCACATGATACATGCTTGTTGGGCACTTGTCCTCTTCCCCATTTACCCATCTGCCACTGGGATTGCCCTGTGTCTTCTGTCCAGGACCCAGTTCTTAGCCCTCTTTGGTTTGGTCTTTGCTGCCAGCCATTAGTAAATTGGGGAGAATCCCCCAGCACATGAGTACACAACAAAATTGTGCCATCCCTCTTTCCTTCCTCCCATCCCCCAAGACCCTTTGCATGGAACAAGTAGATAACATTTCACACAAGTTCTAGCTGAGGGTTCTGTGTCTGAGGTGTCCTGACAGGCACAAGCCACTAAGCATTGCTATGGAAACGGTGCTGTTATTCTCTGCTGTGTCATTTGTTTTCTGGCTCGGTTGCAGTTGTGGTACAGGGGGAAGGGCAGTGGATGAAGTACCCAAGGTTCAGACTCCTTCTAGGGCCTATGCTCTTCCTGGGTCTTACCTTCCCCTACTCTAAGAAGCAGGCCACTATTTTTCAATTGGTGGTCTGATGACCATCTACACTTGTAAACAATCAGAGTCCTGATGCCCACCTCAGACCAACTGTCAGAAGCTCCCAGGGAGCTTAGGAGTTTGGGAACCGCTGCAGTAGAAGTTTGACTAGCTAAATTGTTTTCAATCTCCTAGTGCATAAAAGAGGCAACACTGAAGCTACCCTGCTTGGAGCAGGGGTGAGGGACTCAGAGCCCTATCCACTGAGCCTCCCACTACTCCCAACTGGCTCCACGGAATCTCACGGCTTCCCAGAGCAGAGTTTGGAAACCACTGGACCAGATGATTTCTGGAGGCATCCCTAGAAGGAGCCAGCATTCATTCATTCATTTATTCACTGGTATTTATTAGGTGCCTTCTGCTTTCTTTATGCAAGTATTTGTTTGAAATTACTAGCTCTACTGTTTTGTTTAGTTTTAGAGACAGGGTCTCACTCTGTCACCCAGGCTAGATTACAGTGGTGCAATCATAGCTCACTGGAGCCTGGAACTCCTGGGCTCAAGCATTCTCCCACCTCAGCCTGCCAAGTAGCTGGAACTATAAATGCGAGCCACCAATATCCTGCTAATTTTTCTTTTTATAGAGATGGGGGTCTTGCTACATTGCCCAGACTGGTCTCAAACTCTTGGCCTCAAACAATTGTCCTGCTTCAGCCTCCTGAGTCATTGGGATTATAGGTGTGAGCCACCACATCCAGCTTGTAGCTCTACTGCTATTTAATCTCTCTTGGGCTCAAATTTCTCATTGTAAAATGGAAAAATAGTATTTGTTTTCCCCACTTTATAGGATTCTTCTAATGATCAAATAATCAAAGGAGTACACCTATGAAAAAGTAGTTTGTTACCTGGAAGACTCTGTAACTGCCAACAACTATTATTTATCATTACTACCAGTAGTAGTATACCTAACTATCTGAAGTCTGTAAAACTAAATTAAGTACTTAGAGGCCTCTATGGATCATTACTCTCTTACTTTCTGTAGCTAAACTTCCACAAAGTATTGTAGGGTTTGGAGAAACATTGGTCTAAAGGCCTCCATCTAAGAGACATCAACCTTCTTATGGGGCTATTTCTGAGGGCTAAGAATACCCCTCAATTTGTTGCCTTCTAAATAGAACATTTCGCTATTATCCAAATTTGCTTCAGTGATCATATATATTACCTTTCTCAAAAAAATTTTTTAAAACTTTTTTGTAGAGACAAGGTCTCACTGTATTGCTTAGGTTGGTGTCAAATTCCTGGGTTCAAGTGATCTCCTACCTCAGCCTCCCAAAGTGCTGGAATTACAGGCACGTGCCACCGTGCACAGCCATATATTACTTTAATTAAAAAGTTTTAGAAAACCAACACTGTTGAAAATACTGCCTGATACACACAGTTCTTTGAGAAACTCTTCTTTCTTTATCTGATGCCTTACAATGAATTCAAATGAGGCACTCAGAGCAGGGGCAAATGCCAGGCTTTGCCTTCGTGGCAGCAGCATGGCGCTATAGCAGCGCAGAGCTGGTGTCAAATCTAGGTTCTGAGGTTCGCTTCTGCCAATACCTCAGCACACTGTGAGTGAGTCACTGCCTCTCGCAGGGCCTCAGTTTCTGTACCTGTACACTGAAAGCATCAGCTTTAGTGGTCTCCAAGGGCCCTTCTAGCTCTGATGGTTTATGTTCCAGGACAATGGAGTATACTTTTCAATGTACCCAAGCTATAATTCCACAGCATATCTGGACCTGCTGGGGCTGCAGCTGTGCTGAGCTCAAGTCCTCATGGAGACAGTGCTCCTTTTCCCGGTCACTTGGAGTTTCAGACTTTCCAAAGCCCCAGCAACCCCACTATAAACCTGAAGCAGGAAGATCAGGAGGATCATCTAGAAGAGAAGTGGCTCACTTAAGAACTGTGAACTTGTAAATGACAAGGTCGTGACCAAAATCAAGGTATTTTGACTCCAAGCCCAGTGTTCTTTACCTAACTGGGATCATATCCTAAAAAGATCTACAGACCCCAAAGCCTTCATCCAATGGACAGACCACCAGCACTGCAGTCAGAAGATGGGAGCAATCCCCTCTGCCAGCTCTCCTGTTGTGTGCTTTTGGACAAGCCACTCCCTGTTACTGAGCCTCAATGTCTTCATCTATAACATGTGCTATTATTACTCCTGACAGCTCCATTGTTGTGGTGAGGCTCACGGAGAGTGAGTGGAAACCTTCTGTATACTATATATGTAGGTGCTAGTTCCCATGAATACCATACATTGTGCCAAAGGTAGGGAAGAATCTACCCCATCTGTCCTTCAAGAAACCCACAGCCCCAGGAGGTGTAACACCTGGGCCACAGCTGGGATGGGCACTGAATGGGCAAGTCACTTCCCTGTGCAGGCTGAGCTACACAGGACACACTTTCAGTCTGCGCTGGCTCCAGTCCTATGGAGACCAACCACACCAAAGCTGAAAACGCTGGACAGAAGAGTGCAGCCCTTCTACGCAGATGGTGCCTTCTTCCGATCATGCGTGCATTCACCTAGTCAACAAACATCCTTCTGCTATCAGTTCCAGACAAAGTGATATTTGGGTGCCTTATGTATGAAAGGAAAGACAAGGAGGAAAGAGCCAGGATGAATATGATAATCCGGAAAATAACTAACATTTCCCGAGCTTTTACTATATACCAAAAATTATGCTATACTATTTCTATTTTCTCATTTCACACACATAATAAGCCAACACGGTAGGAATGTTCGGGATCACTATTCCACCCTGAAGAAGCTGAGGCTTAGCTGAGGCTCAGGCTCACCTGACAATTGAGTGGTGGAGACAGGATGCAAACCAAGGCCTGTCTGTCCAGACCCTAAGTTCTTAACTCCTGTGTTTCATGGCCTCTGTATTGAGGGGCGACCTTAAGCAAGCATCTTCCTGTCTGAAATGTAGAGGTTCAATGGCTCTAGTGGGCACAAGAGATACAGGAACACCTGTGAGCCAAGAGAGAAAGGGAGACATGCCCACCTGAAGTGGGGCGTGAGGTGTGGCCATCAGTTCCCATTCCTCAGGAGAGGAAGGCATCAGACATAACCTGGGTGGAGTGAAGAGCACTGTCAGGCATTCACCACACAGGGCTCAAACCAGCAGGTAACAGAGAGACACAGCCACCTACATCTGCCTATCTCCATCAATGTCTGTTCTCCCACCAAACCCACTGCCCACCCATCTACACACTCCATTCACCCCACCCCCAAGCCAGGCCTTTGTTCATGCTGCGCCCCCTACTCTTCTCCTTCTTCCCTTACTTTTCTCCTCCAGCAGGTCTCTTTTGATCCTGTAGCTCTCCCCCAATAGATTATAACAGACAGAAAAGCTTTAACAACCACTCAAATACTATTTCACCGGGAAGCCCCTACATCAATGGAACAGCATTTTCTTTTAAGACCCTGGTCCTTGGCGAATGGTTCCCTGTCTTTACAACTTGCTCTGTCTCTAATAGAGAAAGAGCAGTGGTCCTTCTCCAGCTGAATCTTTCACAGAAGCAGATGGAAGCCAGTGAGGTTGCCTGGAGAGTCCGGAAATGTGATGTTGCCATGGTAATGGCAGACCAAGGTTTGGGATGCTTTATCCCTGATGAGCTGCCCTGGCAGTGCCATGCCAGGTTGCTGGTGGAATCTTCCTCAATGAATGAAAAACAGAACAAAACAAAAACCCCCCAAAATAAACAATAATAACAAAACCCATAAATTGCTGAGCATTGGTGTTCAGGTTCAGCTCCTGCAAACACACTTGTGGGCCACTCACTTAGTCCCTTGGCTGATAAAGAGGCCAAGTCCTGGCTCTCTGCACTGTGGCTCATTCAGGGGGTAACATGGCTTTTAACTGGCTCAGCCAACAAAGCAGGCCCTCCCCCACTCCAGCCCCCAAATTACCACTTCTCTTGTCTGATGCTGCCAACCAGGGATCTGCCAGCGTGGACCCTGGCAATTAACACAGCACTTGCATTTGTTGCGGAATTAAGAGCCACTGATTAGCCTAATTCCTCGTCATTTACGGGCAGTGAATGTCAGCCTAAGATTGGCTTTTCCAAACGGTGGCCTACAGGGTGCCATGATCATGGCTTGAGTTTGAAATGGAAGCAACCGCCTGGTGAGCCAGACTGTGAACCAGGAGGGAAGCCAAGACTCACCTCTGGGCCTGGCTATAGGTCAGCCATTGCCTCCCCCAGTCCTGCCCACTTAAGGGAATTGAAGACCAGAAGAAGGTATTTCCGAATTGAGGTCATGCCTATTTCCAAGTCAATCCTGACCCAGAAAGGGAGCCCATTTCCCTTTGATAGCCTCCCTGCTGATGCCCCCGGGAATGTGCAGCCACAGGATTGGTGTACCCAAAACTGAGGGCTAGAGGCCTGAGTCAGGCTCTAACTGGCTGAGCAGGGCCCTAACACTCTGCCTAGGTTTTCTCAGACCATTCCGCTACTTAAGGGCCTGAGCCTCTTATCCATCCCCCAAGCGGCTTGTTTGGCTTGAGCCTCTTGAAGTTTGAATGCCCACTGATAATTACCTTAAGGCTCCTGCTGTCAGACTTCTAGCCATCCAGGATGGTGACATTCCCAGGATCCATACAGGCCCCTAAACCTTGGATGGTGGATCCCTATCTCACCCCAGCAGGAGACAACTCCATGACTACTATCTTCCCCCTGGGTTTCTACCCTCTCCTGCCACTTTGTTGTAAGAGAAGCCAATTTGCTTATATACAGCACGCAGGAGTCATGACCATGTGGAGTTGGCTAACTCCATATCTGTCCTCTAGAGAACTTCCAGATCCCTCCAGCAAAGTACACAGGCATTGGGGCTTGGCTGGACAAGCCTTGACAACTTCCCTAATTCAAACTATAGCTTGCTTGAAAACAGATCTTTCCACTCATTCACAAAATCATTCACAAGATGTCTATTGAGTTTTACTTGGCCATAAGGGATATAAAATGAACCATTCATGGCATCTGCCATAAAAGCATATCTTTTTATATATACAGTCTAAGGGGGATCAGCAGAGACTTCCTAGGAGAAGAAAAAAAGTAGGGGAGAAGGGAGGAAGGGCATTCCAAGTAGGGAGAACAGTGTGAACCAAGACCTACCTAGCTGGGGGAAAGGAAGGGCTTGCAGAGCTAATGGTGGTAGTTCCATTTGGTGGCAGAAGTGGTACAAAAAGTAGTAGAAGGAAATAAACTCAGGATGATAGGTAGGGGGCATATTACAGATGGCTCAGAAAACATAATCCTCAAAAAGGCTGACTAAAGATTTTGGACTTTATTTGGCAGCCAATTGGAAGCCACTAAGGAGGCTTTTGGGCAAGAAAGTAGCAGAATAAAATCTGTGCTTCAGAAGCAAAATCTGGCATAATAACAATCATTGTTATTGTCGTCATGATAGATAACATTTATAGAGCACATGCACTATGCCAGGCACTTTTCCAAATGCTTTAGACTGAATGTGGAGGAGGGTCTACAGGGAGATGAGTCTGGAGGCAGAGGAAAGTCTAGGATAGAGAGAATGAACAAATCCTGAGCTATCTCAGTGGCAGTGGGATGCAGAAGAGGGATAGAGAGGGAGGCAGGACCAACAGGACTCGGCATCTGTGAAGCTGTGGATATAGAGGGGTAAGAGGAGTCAGATAGCCTTAGCCAGGAGACTCGGAGCATGGACGTCACAACCAGGTCTAGCATATGAGATTCTTTGATTCATAGGCCTGGCAGATGAATCTAGAATCCAACCCCAAGGACACAGCTAAAATATCCCCCTTGTCACCTTGAGTTCAAGAAACATTTCAGGAGGAACAGACCATGAACCAAGGGCAGCATCCCAGGAAAACATATTCTCCCACACTCTGTCCTGGTCTTACCAACTTAAAAGGATTATGTCTACCTGGCATGAGAAGGAAAGGACCTGGAGACGGGTAGCCTCTCCTTGCTTTGACCCAGAGCCTCCTTGGTTGAGGGCTTTCTGTCATAATATGCATCAGGCTAGGGCCCCCAGTTAGGGAAGAAGCCCTGCTTTCAACCTGCCTTATTTGCTTCTCTGTCCTATAGATACCAGTGGGTGGCCCCAAGCCCCTGGGGACCACAGCCCTCAGATGGAAGGCAAGGGCTGCCTACTCTGAGATTGTTCTCTCTCCTTGTGTCCCACACAAACCCTCTGCTCTGGTCTGGAGGGCTTCCAACCCTGCTCTGCCCTCAGCCTGGGCTCTATGGTCTGCCTGTGCTCAGGCATCCTATCCCTGCAAACAGGAATACCTTCATCCATTTTCTTGGGCCAGTCCAAATCCTAGTCCAGACTTCAAGACTCAGCCCAAGTCCTCATTCCTCTAAAAGTCTACAATAATTACTCCTGCAATGAGCTACAGTGAAGTTTCAGGGCAGCAAGGGAACTGACCGACTATCAGCCCAACCCTCAAAACTCTGCAGAAGAGGAAACTAGGGCCCAGAGCAGACTGAAGAAGGGCTATGACTAGAACCCAAAGCATTCCCTTGACAAGCCTCCCATGAACTTTATAGCTCTGCTTTATTTCGCCTGTCTGTGTCACGGATTGTGAGACTGCCTGTGGGGACGATGACTTCTGTATTTCTGGATCCTTCACTGTGCCTAACAGAGCCCTGGATTGCAGACAGCTCGGGAATAGAATCCTTGCTAGCCAAAGGCTCAGGAAGGCAACAGGTCCTGAGGACACAAGTGAAGGGGGTGGGAGGGACCAAAAACCTCCTTCCAGCAACTCTCCACTGTTCTGGGACACAAGCCAAGCCCAGCCACTGGACTGGGGGTGGGAAGAGAGATGATGCATTCAATGGAGATTTACAGAATCTATCAGAAAGAGATTTCTGCATCTAATACCAGCATTCTAGCTCAGAGCCTCCTGGGAAAGCAGCTTCCAGGCTGGCAAAACGGGTCACACTGAGGTCAGCCTCCAGCCCAGGGGCATTGGTGATGGTGATGGAACCAGCTGAGATAAGATTTTTCTTTTAAAGTTGAATCTTCAGATTTGGGAAGCTAAAGGAACCCTCCACGATCACTTAGTCCAATTCCTGAATGTTTCAGATAGGGAAACTGAGGTCTTGGTAAAGAAAGAGACTTGATTAAGGTCACACAATACATCAGGGTCACAGCCAGGACCCAGTGCCAGGTCTCTTGATCCTAAACCAGGGCTCTTTGCAAGACAACTTTTCTCAACTGGGCCCCACATGGATGTAGCCAGGAAAGCACCTGTTAGGGTTAAATGGACACCAATATTTTCTATACTGTTTTTTAAATTGTCAAACCCCATTACTGATAGTCTGGTGGCAAAGATTTACAGAAAAGTTTTGGGTTTGATTAAGGCTCCAAATAAAGAAGCCACTTGCTTAAAATCATACAGCTAGAAAAAGGTAGAGACTCAAGTACAGATTTATCTGGTTCCAAAGTCCTTCCTTTTTCCATAGGCTCCTGCTGCCACATGCTACCTCCAGAAGAAAGGACAGACTTCTGGGCAGTCTGATAAATGGCTCCAATAGACATACACTTCCTTGTCCAACCCCTCCTTTGCCCCAGGTGCTGTGCTGGGCAAGGGGACACCAGGAGGAAGTGAGATCCTGGAGTGTGGGGATTAGTAGGTAACTTCCAGGGAGAATCTAAATGAGCAGTTGGAAAGGTTGGAAGAGAAACAAACTTAGTCCTTTAAATTCTGCAAAGAATGAAGTTGGGGAACAGTACAAGAAAGGAATGCTGTGACAGAACAGCTGGCAGGGTCACCACAGATATATATGCCACTAGCCACAGTCATCTTTGCAGTTGCAGAGCACAGCACAATGCCTGGCACACAAAAGGCACTCAACACAGAGTTGATGAGTCAATACACGGAAAAATGAAACCAGCATCCGAAAGGGGACTGAGATGCAGTTCCAGCGCTTGCAGAGAAAGGGTCTGCCCACCAAGTGAGGTCCTACCCCCTCCATCTATAGAAGGGGCAGGAGGCAGCTGGTGGGTCTAGAAATGCTGACAGAGCTTCCAGCCCCAACCCACTTCTCCATGGTAACGAGCTGACAGAAAACTGCACAGGAGACTGAGAAACCAGTTTTAAAATAAAGACACAAAACACTCGCAGTCTAAAATCACACATGCAAAGCAACAGCTCCTGCCTCTCAGCCCCTTAGGAGGGGTAGGCACAATCACTAAGAAAAGCACCTCCTTCCAACCTGCCCATTTCTCTGCCAAGGGCCCCAGGTGCCTCCCTTCCTGCTGTACACTCTTCTAAGAGCTGCCAGGCAGAGCTTCTCTTGCTTTGCAGTACATGCCTCAGGGGACTGCATCAAATCTGACAAGCCATGGTAGAGGCTCCACCAGGGTTGGGTCTGGCAGGTCCTACAGCAAACAGGCTGTCTGTCGCTGGCTGCACGTGGGATGGCAGTTCACAGCAGTGGTGATTGTGGCACAGTGGCCAAGAAGGATGAGCAGGGCAGACCACTTTCCTCCTATCTCCTAATGTTCAAATCCTGCTTCATCCTTCAGGGCTCAGCTGTATTTGCCTTCATCTCTCCAGGAAGACTTAATTGTACCTTTGACTGTAAACCCAAAGCCCTCTGTTTACATTTCAAATATAAAACTTACCAGTCTACCTTTCATTACACTTCTGCTTACTTATTCTGCCCCCCAATAGAGAGCCTGGTATATCATAAAGCCTCAATAAATGTTTTCTGAATTGAATCAACAGCATGAGAAAACATTTTAATTTGAGTAGCTGGAGACCAACCTCCTTCAGTTTATGGGAGTCCACTCAGACTATCTCCCTCCAAAGCCTTGGGAGCTTTGACAGTGTGAAGGCAGTGTCACCTCCTCTCCTAGGCTGGATCTGCCATCTTTCTGCCGACTTTACTGTGTGCTCTCCCCTGCAGTTCCATAGATGTCACTGTATTCAGAAGGCTACTCCAAAACAGGATGGACTAAGGATCCTGCATTCAATCTCAGCTTTATCACCTCCCATCTATGAATTTAGGCAAGTCATTTAACGTCTTTGAATCTTAGTGTCCTCACCTGGAAAATGCAAAGGACTCACTTCTGTACCTAAATCCTGCCTACCTCACGAGGTTGGTGTGAAGATCAAAGATGGTGAATGGGGAGAGTGCTCTGAAAGCTGTCAGATGGTGTCTGTGCAAAGATGAGCTGAAGTTTTATTTCCAAGATCTCGTAAAAAGGTAGCTGAGGTCTAAGCTCATGAGGTGACCTGCTCACGGTCACATGGGAGGTAGTGGCAGGGTCTGGTCTTCTAATTCTTGGTCCAGAGCTCTTTTCACAACCTTATGCTGCCTTAGAGATCCCATCTTGGCATTTTTCAACTTTGGCAAAAGCAATTCCACATTCCATTAAAATGAGGAGCATTTTGGATCACCTGCGGAGTATAAATCTCTGCCATGGAATGGACTCCAGCTCTCTACTTCCAGGCAGAATGCCACCTGAAACAATCTAGGCAGGAGTTAACTCTTGCTCTCCCACAAAGTCTTTCCTTTCAGTCTCTCTGTCACTGCTAACTAACCCATGCCAGAAAGGTCATCCTGGTAGTTAAAATATCCTCACTGTGGCAGAAGCCAGGTCAAACCTCAGAAACAAAAATAATGAATGAACACTGCAAATATTATAGAAGCAGATCAAAACCGATTTAGGATACAAAGGAAAAATGGTATGGCTTGGAGCATAGGCTTGAGTGGAAAACCACTAAGGCTACCCTAGGGCTTGACTCACGAAGTAGGGACACTGCTGCCCTGGGATGTAAAGTCAGCAAAACAGGTCTCAGAGACACAGGAGAAACACACGTGCACCACTGCTCAGCTTCTAACAGCTTCTGGGCCCACAGGCCAGAGATGGCTTTAAGTGAAGCCTCTTCAGATCTCAGCAACAACCTCAAAAAGGAGGAAAGGAAAGCAGGAGAGAAGGAAATGTCTTTGTTGAGAATCCAGAACCCTAACCCTTACATGATGTGACAGTTAATTTTGTGTCAACTTGGTTGGTCTATGGACACCAGTTGTTTGGTCAAACACTAGTGGAGATGTTTCTCTAAAGGTATCTTTTAGATGTGATTAGCATATAACAATCAATTAACTTTAACTAAAGCAGATTAGTCTTCATAATGTGAGTGGACTTCATCCAATCAGTTGAAGGCTTTAAGAGCAAAGACTGAAGTTTCCTGAAGAAGAATCAATTCTGTCTCCATACTGCAACATAGAAATTTTGCTGGAGTTTCTAGCCTTTGGACTGAAGATTGCAACATTAACTCTTACCTGAATCTCCATTCTGTAGCTTGCCCTATGGACTTTAAACTTGCCGGCCCCCTCTACTGTGTGAGCCAATCCCTTCAAATCAATCTGTCCCTCTCTGTCTCTCTGAGACAGAGGCAGAGGCAGATCCTACTGGGTCTGTTTCTCTGGAGAACCCTGCCAAATACACATGGGGTTGGATGCTTTCATCTAATTTACCTAATATAATCCTCAAATGACCCTGGGCGGTAGGTTTTGCTATTTTGATGTTTGTTTACAGATGAGGAAACCGAGGCCTGGAGAGTCAAGTCACTTGCTAAGTATGATTCCAAAGCCTATGCATCGGTTTCACCGCAGGGCCACGAGGAAGTAGAATTTCTCTGAAGAACGCTGGAAAGGATTTCCTGGCCAAAGCAAATAGTGTTGCTGATTCCTCCTTCTCCTTGAGAATGCAGTTAACACTGAAGGGAACTAGGGGTATGAATAGTTTTGCTTATTCAAGCAGGACGACTTGCTTTCACAAAACAGTTTTTAGGATCTATATTCTTCCCTGGAATCTATCTCTGTACTTAGGGTTTTGTTCTGCAAAAAAAACCTTCAAGGTTTCATCACTTTTAAATCTAACCTCAGTACTCAGGGGAAGATGATGTTTTTGTTAGTTGATTAGTGGTCGTCCTTCCGGAGGCAAATCCAGGGTATAGATTGGTTCCCACCAGGCTCCTACCAGAAAGCGGGAGGACTGTGCTCTCTGCTCAAATAATAAATACTACAGGGGCTGCTCTGGGGAAGGGTGACGGAGCAAGCAGCCTTCACTCTGCCTCCTCCAGCTCCCCTTTCCCCACCCAGGGAACCACTACCACGTGTCTCCTCGGGAAGCGGGAAGCGGAGCCTTGTCTTCCTGAATAACTCTAGCCTAAGGATGAATGAAACCCTCTTTCCTCAGTTCCCATTAGAGCAGCTGAGACAAGGCGGTATTTGCAGGAAGAAGTTTACTAAATGCTAGCGGGCACTGAAGAGGAAATAATCACAGTGATCCAAACACATCTATAAGCAAGTAGAGCTGCCAAGATGAGGTTTCTGACTCTTTAATAACTCCTCTCTCTTCAAAGAGCTAGAACATACATCTGCAGCAGTCTATCCTCAGCTTCCTGCCATTTGAACTTTCAGCATTTTCTCCTTGGTCACTATCTTGTTTATTGCTTCAAAGGCATGGCCTCCCAGAGCAGTACTTCTCAACATGTCACTAACGTTTGGCACGTTGGTAAATGGAAAGGTAAGTGCACAGTCTGACATGACTAGCTCCTGCTAGCCCAGGCCTGGCCAGCCACCCCAAAGTGCTGAGGGGGGATCATTGTTTTGGTATCCTGGTTGGGAAATCTGTCCTGCAAAGCACTGTCTCACTTGTGCCTCTGGCCTGGGCTAAGCCCTTCATTTCCAGATTCTAGTCTGAGGGTGATGCTTCCTTTTCAGGTAATGGGCTGGAATGTGGTGACAGATGACTTCACCTTCAGATGAGATCTCAACCCTCTTGATAGGGAAGCAGCCTTACATGTTACAGAACAAAGGGTCCTTCAAGGACCAGGAAAAATGCTACTTTCCCCGGGAAGCCTACCCAGACAGGCACATTGTCTCTGTGTCTGCTGAAAGACCAGGGATCCCTCCTCCCCTCTGCTGCTGGTGTTACTGTGTCAAAGGGTTGCCTCCATGTTTACACAGCTGCTAGAGTTTGTGGGAGGAAAAAGCTAGTGATAATAATATTAATCCTGTTAGGGCTGAGGAAACAGGTTTGAAAACTCAGCTAAGATCACATAGCTAATAAGCAGCAAATCAAGTTTTCAACCCAAAGGCTACACCCTTTCTCAAGCTCTCCCTGGTAAAGACTGTATTATAACCACTCCAGGCTGAACTCAGGGAGCTCAGCTGACTTAATTTGTCCTCTAGGTTGAAACCCACAGAACCAGGGATGGATGTCCACAAGCATCAAGAAGGCTCTTCCAGCAGGTGACTTTGGATGGATGAAGTTTCAGATGGATGGAGTTTCCAAAGCACTTTATATATAATCCCCTCCTTCCCTAAGATAGACAGACCTGGGGCCTGGGAAAGACAGCCCTCTGTGCCCAGGCACAGCTCCTCCCCAGGAGGAGCTCCTCCTCCTCCCCAGATTTCCCCAGGCAGCTGTCTAGCTTCCTGCTATGCTTCTGCAATAGCTCTGTAATAGCACTGCTCATCCATCATCTGATCTGTCCCTTTATACCTCTGTCTTTCATGCTACATCAGAGGTTGCCAACATATTTGAGTCTGAGGACTCTTTGTTAATATCTGAGAATTTCAGGATCTTTCCATACACACCAACCAAAGCAACACTTAATGACAAAAAGTCACCATGTATTCAGTAAAGCTTAAAAATGCACCTGTATTTTAGTCAACACAATACCATCTCTACATATTTGTAAACGATGCTGCATGTAGGTGTACACAGGGATTTGAGGATCTTGTTATATACTCTGTGGACTCCAAGGCTTCAGAGCCTCCAGTTTGGAAACCATTGCTCTAGTCCAGCCAGTGAGTTTTTGATGAAATAGAAGTAATATTCATTGACCCTATTATATTCCAGGGCTGTGCCAGTCACTTTTCATTTTGATCTCCTTCAAATCTCAAAATAAAAAAATCTGTCATTTTCCACATAAGAAAACAAAGGCTTGGAAAGCAAGAACACCTGTCTAAGGTTACATAGTGACTGAGAGACAGAGCACAGACTTGGTTCTTGAGCCCTTCTCTGCACATTCTCAGGTCCTCCAGCTTGTACCCACCCCCTCCAGAGACCTTCCCAGCTGCAGGCAAGCACAGAGGCTCCTCGTACATCAAAGAACCAGAGAAGGCACTGGGAAAAACTCCAAGATGCCACAGCACGCCCCTCCTCTCTTTTCCTTCAAGTGCTATTTCCCTTATTTAGTTGGTATCCTTGCCCTGGTCCTGGACTTTAAGCCCCCTCTCTTCATCGCCACCCCATCCCCATTTCCTTCCCTCCCCCAGACTTCCTGCCCATATCCACAGCAGCCTGCTCTCTGCAACAGCTCCCTCAAACTAGCTCCCACTAAGATCTTAGTGCCTGGTAATAGCTAAGTGTGGCTTCCTTGTCCTCTCCAATTGGCCATTTGTGTTTTAAACCAAAGGAGAAACTTCTCAAAAATTCTGGTCTATGGGCCACAGGAGAAAGAAAATGGGCTTCCAAGTCAAACAAATCCAGGTTTCAATCCCTGGTTCTGCTACTTCCTTTTTGAATGACCTTGGATAAATCAATTAATCTCTTTGAGCCTCAGTGTCTTCATCTGAAAAATGAAGAAAACAAAACCTACCTCATAGGGTAAATATACAAGGACCTTACAATCTTGGACTGTATAGTGGGTGGATCAGTGGCCCTCCAAAAGATATGTCAATGTCTTAATTCCCAAAACCTGTGAACGTGACCCTATTTGGAAAAAAAGGTCTTTACAGATATAATTAAGGATTCTGAGATAAGAAGATTGTCCTATATTATCTGGGTGGACCCTAAAAGCCATCACAAGTGTCCTTTTAAGAGAAAGGCAGAGGGAGATCTGACACACAGACAGAACAGGAGGAGGCAGTGTGACCATGGAGGCACAGAATGGAGTGATGTGGCCACCAGTCAAAGAATACCAACAGTCTCCAGAAGCTAGAAGAGGCAAAGAGCAAGTCCCCCTAGAGCCTCCAGAAAGTCTTTGCAAATGTAACTAATTAAGGACCTTGGGATGAGATCAATCTGGATCATACAGATGGGCTCTAAATCTAATGACAAGTATCCTTATAAGAGACAGAAGACACATACACACAGAGAAGGTCGTTTGAAGACAGAGGCAGACATTAGATTTTTGTAGTCACAAGCTAAGGAATTCGCCCAGAGGCACCAGAAGATGGAAGAGGCAAGGAAGGATTCTCTCTTAGAGCCTTCAGGGGAGTATGGGCTTGTGGACACCTTGACTTCAGACTGCTGGCCTCAAGAAGTGAGACCACAAATATGAGAGAATAAATTTCTGTTGTAAGCCACCAAGATCGTGGTACTTCATTACAGTAGCCCTGGGAAACGAACACACACTGCTTATCTCCTCAATTTATCATATATCACCCTTCACGTCCTGCTTTATGCCATAGCCATACAAACTACTTGCTCAAGGGTGCAAACTTTGGGAGAGTGGAACCTCATCATAACCCTAATGATTAGCATGGCACCAGGTACATGGCAGGTGCTCAATACATATTTATAAAATAAGTGAACTGTAGTTCTTCATACCATGCTACATCATGCCTCCATGTCTTTGCATGTGCTGGTCCCTCTGCCTAGAATACCCTCTTACCTCATTCCCGGACAAACACCTGTTATCTTTTAAAACTCTACTCAGGCATCACCTGTGTGCCTTTCCTTACCACACAGATTGCTCTCTTCCCTCTACACTAATTCTATCCTGTGTATATGTTTATGTGTCTGTCTCATTGAGAACAGAGAATAGGAGCTATATGTGATTTACTTCTTCTAAATCCTCAGCACTCAAAACATAGGACACAACTATATACATAGAGTTTCCCCCTCCTTCCACATATTCCAGCACTGAAGGGGCAATTTTCAAAAAAAAAAAAAAAAAAAAAAAGGCAAATCTTAGCCAGAGGCCCAGAGATAAAGCCTGTAGGCTCCAAAGAGTCCATAAGCCCTTTCTAGACCTCCCTCCAAACTCCCTCTAAACAGAAGCCTTGGACAGAACCCTGTGACTGCTGCAGAAACCTGGGGATGGTATTGGTTAATTAAACAGAGACTCAAGTCACCCGCTTCTGGCTCAGGCTGGGCCTCTGGGACCTGAGCAGGCAACATTTCATCATTAGGAGGAAAGGAGATGACAAACTCTTTCCTGAAAGAACACAGCAGGCAGGCAGAATTACTGGATGTGGATAAATAAAACCATTATTTCCAAATACATATCCCAGGCAGCACTAAATGCATTCTCCATATCACAGGCGATACTAAATTTAGAACTGGCAGTTTGAGTCATATGCTGATTCCTAAAGAGAAAAACGAAATTCAAGGGAGAAAAATGAAGTGAAATATGAAAATAAAAATGCAATCTTAGTCCATAAGAGCAAGTTATCAAGAGAGGTGCGGGGGAAGGTCCCTGTACAGAATTCTGGCTGCAAAGGAACTCCAAAAGCGGAAGTGCAGGCCCCTGCTAGGTACCACAGCAGCAGCTGCCTCTGGGGAAACCTCTGGAGTGTTTCCCTGGGTGGAATTTCAGAGAGGCAGGAGTGGAATCTGCACTTGAGCAATAATGTGGGAAACACCAAAAGCCATCCCAAGGGCCAAGGCTCACTGTGTCCAAAGCACTGTCGTGCACAGCGTCTCACTGAAGCTTTTCTCAATCTTGCAGTCAAGGTACATCACTCCCATTTTACAGCTGAGCAGCTGAGCCCAGAGAGGTCAAGTGCCTTGCCCAAGTCATACTGTCAGCGAGCAGAAGAGCAGAGATTTAATTTAATAAACTTTTAATTTTGAAACAGTGTTAGATTTACAGAAAAGTTTTAAAGTTAGTACTGAGTTCCCAAATACTCCTCCCCCAGTTTCCCATATTGTCAACTCAACATCTTATATTACTGTGGTACATCTGTCACAACTAAGGGGCCAGCTTTGGTACATTACTATTAACTGAATGCCATACTCTATTCAGATTTTGCTAGTTTTTCCCTTTTCCTGCTTCTGCTTCCCCTCCAGGATACCGTATTATATTTAGTCGTCACAATCTCCTTAGGCTCCTCTGGTCTGTTACAGTTTTTCCAACTTTCCCTGTTTTTGATGGCCTTGCAAGTTTTGAGTAATAGCATGTATACTGTAGGATGTCCTCAATTTGGGTTTTTCTGATGTTTTACTCATGGTTAGGCTGGGACCATGGGTTTGGAGAGGAAGACCACGAAGACCACAGAGGTAAAGGTATCCTTCCCATCACATTATATAAAAAGTATGTATATACTATCAACATGATTCATCACTGATGATGTTAACCATGACAGTTAGGCAGTGTTTGCCAGATTTCTCCATTGAAAAGTTATTCCTCACTGCTGCTCCCCGCCCCCATCCCTTTCCATGCTCTACTCTCAGAAAGGAAGTTAGATGCTTCCAGGAAGAAGAGTGTGGGCTGGGCCTGGAAGGATGGATAGGATATTAAGGTGTTAAAGGCCATTCCGGGTAGAGAGAACTAGAATGTAGGTGAGTGCAGGCATATTCAGGGCTGGGGACAAGGTACTGGCAAACAGGGGAAGAGAAGGCTAGGAAGGTGGCTAAGCCCAAACTGAGCAGTACCTTACAGCCAAGGAGGTGGCTTGGACTATTCTGCAGACAACAAGGCCATCTCCTCCCATTGTGTTGCTCAGAGTACTCAGGGGACTGCTCAGACTCTGAGAAGTAGGACTGTTCTTGTGTGACAAGCTGATGTTGAGCTTCCTAGTTCCCCAAAGTGCTCATGCCCTTTAAGGCACAAATTGCTGGTCACCTACTCAAGATCCATTCTCCCCTTCTTTCCTAGTAACAGACCCCAAATTTTATTCAGAGTAGCCATGTGCCCAGCTAAAAGTCTAACTTCCCAGAGTTCATTATAGTTAGGTATGGCTATGTAACTAGGTTCTGGCCAATGAGTTCTAAGTAGAACCATTGTGCTGGGTAGCACTTCAGGGAAAGTATCTTAAAAGGACCTCTTTTTTCTTTTCTCCCTTCCACCTGCCTGAAGATTGCTAGCAGCCATCTCAGAACATGAGAAAATCTTGAGGATGAAAGCCTATGTTAAGGATAGTGAAAAAGAGAAAGAAAAATAATTGGGGATCTTGATATCCATAGAACTATTATACCAGTCCTGGGCTGAATATCACCAGACCTCTCATGTGCGAGTGTATTAGTCTACTTGGGCTGCCATAACAAAATACCATAGACTGTGTGACTGAATGACAGAAATTAATTTTCTCATGGTTCTGGAGGCTATAAGTCCAAAATCAAGGTGCTATCAGGGTTAGTTTCTGGTTAGTCCTCTCTTCTTTGCTTGCAGATGGACACACCATCTTGCTGTGTCCTCACGTGGCCTTTCCTGTACGCGCAGAGGGAGAGCAACCCCTGGTGTCTCTTCCTCTTCTTATAAGGACACCAGTTCTATCAGATTAAGGCCCCACCGTATGACCACACTTAAGCTTTATCACCTCCTTATATGCCCTATCTTCCAATATAGTCACACTGTGGTTACGGCTTTAATCTCTGAATTTTGGGGAGACACAATTCAGTCCATAATAGTGAGACAAAACACTTCTCTCTTGTTTAAGCCATTATTATTTCTGGTGTCTATTACTAGCATGTGCATACAATTCCTTAATAACATAACTCCAAAGTCTAAGGAACACCTTTTAAAGTTTCCACCTTGAGATGGCCTTGGTAGCTGAGAGTCCAAAGGAAAGTACCAAACATGCTATCCTGTTTAAGTCATTTTGAATGATTATTCATTAATATCTTTCATTCATTCAATTGACTAACATTTATTGGCCATCTATTATACGTCAGATACTGGGCTATGTGCTAGGGACACTACGATAAACAAAAATGGTCCTTGACCTCTAGGCACTTATCATCTTTACTGATTTATTATACTCTTTCCAAAGGGAATTTTTATAATATAGCACATGAAATAGAAGTGGAAATTCAAAACCATGGAAAGGAAGAGTATCCAAATGTCAGCCCTGGGAGTTTATATACATGCTGTGATTGAGCACGCAGGGTTGGCTTTGAGCTTCCTGGCAGCCATGAAAAAGAACAAATGAGAGTGACTTGGATCTTGTTTTCTGAAAGGAGAATGAATCCCAATCACTTATGGTAGTCAAAAGTAAGCATATTCTTTTCTAAACAAACTCCACTCAGTGCTTCTGGGTATCTTGAATGTCCTACAAAGCACTGTTTTCTGACCAAATCCCAACCAATGCTTTCTCTAAATTCTGTGCACAGTTCATTAGCTGTTAGAAACTCATCCAATAAAGCCAGAGAGTTCCATGATTTGCACACATGATTTTGGTTTCCTATTCTAGAGCAAAGAGCTCACTGAAGATTGTGAGTGATCTTTTCAAGACAGTACAGGGAATGGGTATCGGTAAACCCAAAAAGCCATGAAGCTTGGACGTTTGGTGCATGATTTTAAGAAAAAGAAATAGCAAGAAGACAGGACCCCAGAAAATGACTAGGATAGATGGAAAGATGAAACACCAAGAAACAAGTCAGTATAACTCACACATAGAATTCCTTTCTTGGTATATCACAATAGGCAGCCTCTTATGAGAGATATGGCATGGGTCTGAATCTGAACTCTGCTACTCTGCTACTTACCAGCTCTGTAATTCTGGGGATGTTGGTAGCTCAGAGCCTCAGTTTCTTCATGGAAAATGAAGATGGTATCTACCTACTGTGTGGATTAACTACCAAAACATATATAATGTTTCTGCCATGGTGTAATAATGGTAAAAAAAAAAAAAGCCTACATATAAAGGCCTTATGTGTGCCAGATACTGCATTATATACTTGACATGAATTTTATCATTTAATCTTCACCATAAAGTGATGCTACTGAAGAATTCCAAAACTGTTGGTTTTTCCCCAAAGCTAGGCCAAGCCATGTCCTATAATGTTTTTGAAAGAAATGTACAGTGCTTAGAAGTCTCTTTGCCAGACTCAGGCCAGGCAAAGCAGCTATACTGACACGCATTTGGTAACCATCTGCTAACCTGAAAGTTTGCGGCAGCTGGTACAAACCTTTAACTCTTGGGCTCCCCAATGGGAGTTTAAAGAACTCAAAGAAAACCCTTCCATGAGACTCTTTTCAACCCCCATTTGTAGTGGGAAGAAAGACACTGAAAAATCTGGAGCATGCTATTCAACAAAACAGAGTGACCAGACTGCAAGGATGGGGAACTGGGTGTTACTGTTTAATGGGTACAGAGTTTCAGTTGGGAAAATGAAAAAGTTCTGGAGAAGGATGGTGGTGATGGTTGCACAACAATGTGAATGTACTTGATGCCACTGAACTATACACTTAAAATGGTTAAAATGGCAAATTTATGTCATATATATTTTACCACAATAAAAAATAATAGTTATAATAATAAATAAAGTAACCAGGGTTGTGACGGATCTAAAAGCCATATATGATGAAGAACATCTGAAAGAACTCAGGTGTTCTGCAGACAAAAGTTTGAAAGCCTCTTGTTTACAGGATGACACCCACTACTTATCAAGCACATCATATACGCTGGCACTTTACACACATTATCTTTATTCTCCAGCAGGGCCCTGACAGGCATTCCTTGCGTAGAGGGATCATGTGACCAGTCCAGGATCATACAGCTAGAAAGTTGTGAAGATGGGATTTGAACCCAACCAGTGCTCTTCCTTCTATACAACACTGCCTGTCTCTCATTCATATATTGAGTGGACGCCTGTATTTTAAAATGCTGAAGATTTCTTTCAAGTCTAAGATTTTATTATTCTCAATTAGGATGTGGCGGGTAGAAAGGTCAGATACTCATCCTCTTGAAGAACGCTCCCTGCACTGCCAGGGCATCACAAGTAAATCTATTGAATAGGCATCCTGCCCTCTAGGGGCAACTATTCTGATCAGAGGAAATTGGAAAAGCTTTTTTTTTTTTTTTTTCCTTTTTTATTGGGGGAAAAACTACAAAGCATTTACAGTATAATGTTTACAGTCACAATTTATAGTGAGCTGATTTCCCAAAATATATTACCACTCAAGTTGACTTATCTTGTTACATTTAAA
>CAUYRT010029094.1:0-33108 GCA_963574885.1 Lepilemur ruficaudatus
TTGAGGGTCTTGGTATACTTCCACTTGGTCTGCTTCCACTCCTGTGGCACAAGGAGAAGGTGATCCAGCATGTGCAGAGATCACACAGCAAGAGAGGAAGCAAGAGAGGGAAGAGAGGGTGCCAGGTACATTTTAACAATCAGCTCTTACAGGAACTAATAGAATGAGAACCCACTCATTACCATAAGGATAGCAAAAGACTGTTTAGATTGTTTAAGTTCGTGACAGTTTGTATTTCATTGGCAAAGTTGTTTATAATAATTAACAAATTCCAAGTGGTGTTTTTTGGCAAATTAGGGACATTGTGGGATTTAGAAATCTCCAACTATTTTTCTCTGGAAGCATTCATATATTATAATTGGAGGTTTAGGATTTTAGTGATTTTTTTTAATTGGTATCCTCTAGGGTGTAAGTCAATTGATTTGCCAAATTAATAAGATCAAAGGTTGGCATGTTTTTCCTATTTCATGTAACTGAGAAAATTTTGGGGAGACCATTAATACATGTAGAATTAAATGTTACCCTGGTAAAGTCCGTATCAATAGGAAGGCCAGAATTTTCTTTTTTCTTTTTTTTTATTTCAGCATATTATGGGGGTACAAATGTTAAGGTTACATACATTGCCCTTGCCCCCTCCCCACTCCAGTCAGAGCCTCAAGCCTGACCATCCCCCAGATGGTGCACGTCGCACTCATTATGTATGTATATACCCATCCCCTCTCCCCCCTCCTGTCTGCCCGACATCCAATAAATGTTGTTCCTGTGTGTCCACTTAGGTGTTGATCAGCTAATACCAATTGGCTGGTGAGTACATGTGGTGCCTGTCCATCCATTCTTGGGATAGGAAAGAATTATTTTTATCTCTATTGATAGAATGAAATTTATAGTCCCCAAATTACTGTGATCAAGGAATTACAGTTATGGAATAAATAAACTCAGAATTTTTGAGGATACTTGAAACCGTAAATCACTACTACCTATCAGCAAAACCAAAGGGTGCCCATAAAGGCATTTGTAGTAATTGTCAAAAAAGTGACCTGGCCAGTAAATACATAGCTGTTTTCTTTATGATGTAAAGAAAACATCTTTTTAGAATTTAATATTCCATTTAAAGAAAATGCACACTCATTAAAGAAAACTAAAAAAGGAAAGTTCAAAGAAAGAAAAAAATCATCTTTCATATTTCCAATCTTTTAGCATTTTGATATCTATTTTTCTAGTTTATATGTGTGTGCTTCTCTATTCTTCTTTTGAATGTATTTGTTGTAGCCAATGTATATATTTTTAAATTACTTTTTTTTAGTAAGTTAACAGTCTTGAACTGTTTTGTAAGAAACAAATCTCTTTACCTCATTCCTTGGATCTTCTCTAAGCATCTGGCCCTCCCCTAAACATCCAAGGAAGACAGTATAGTGGAGAGGAGAACAAGGCCACCTAATGAGATTTTAAAAGAATAGAATATGACATCTGGTTGCCAGAGAGAGTTTTAGCATATGAAAATATCCTGAAGGAAATGAACATTATAGTAAAGTCCTTTAAAACACTAAGTGCTGAAAGCACCAATAATTGTAATTTAGTATTGAAAAAAACCTAAACAGATTTCTTGTTGTGTGTGTTAAGTTGGTTGTCTATGCTAAGGAAGTGGCTTCCCCTTGACTTAAACACATACACACACTCATAAGCACACACACTGTCACAAACACACACACACACTCACAAATACATGCACAAATGTACTTAGTCATCCCTCTCTGGAGGAAGCTTGCTCTCTCAGCAGTAGAAGGGTATGATAAGTATGGGAAACATTTGTCAGGTAATTAAAACTGCCTGTGGGAAGGACTTCACAGATAACTAGCTTTTAAAATTTTCTTTTCAAATGCGGGGTGGGGGCCTGTTAGGGCAAACTAAATAAAAAATAGACTCAAAACAGTGTTAAAGGAGCATTCAAAACACTTAAAAGCCAGGAAGTTTCAAAACATAGTGTGAACTTGATGTTTTCTTATCTCAGGGTTTTAACTGCTTAAAAAAAATAATTTCCAAACTGCCATGTAGACTGGGTAGGACAAGGGGTTGCACAGTTGAAAATTCAGTTGCTTGAAATGGGACTACACACATAATTACAAAGCCAAAGTGCTGTTTCTATAGATCCATGTGTGAAAAATCAAAGAGTATACACAACCACACATGATGCTTTTGTTTTGTTTCCGAGAAACTAATTCTGGACTTTTCACTCATTTTTTTCCTTAGCATTTCATCTAGAGAAAAGGAATTAGTTCTCATCAGTCTTATATAAACATTTTGTTTAGTGATTTTGGGGTTTGTATTCCAAAAGAAGAATATTAAGGGTCTGTGTGTTATAGGCTTTGTGTTAATAGGCTTTTGAGCTATGTCCTTCTGACACATTTCAAGCAGGCATTTGTCAGATAAAATATATAATTTAGTTTGGGAAGGTAGTCACTCCTTTAATTGCAAAGTTTGGGAATTTGACTTGGTTTTAAAATGCTAGGGATTTCAGTAATGTCCTGAAATAAAATACCTTAAGATTCCAGGAATACAGAGATGAGGTAGATATCCTTCACTGTGGAAACCATGGAAAGATTTTATCTTTTCAGACTACCAGATAATTTTCAAAGTTAGCTGGGCCACAGTTCTCTGCACAAGTAAAGAGTTCTTAGCATAAGAAAAAGACAGCCATGTTCTCTTTAATCTTTCAGTTATCTGAGAGAAAGAAGGGATGCAGTTTGGGGTGATGTTGTCATTCTTACATTGTAATGTGTGTTTTGTATGTGACCATTTTCTATAAGAGCATGCGTGCTTGAAACTGTGTGTATGCTATCTTCTCCCTATCTTTGTTACTTCTATGCCTGGAGCGTAACACTGAGCATTCGCAGGGTGTCTTTAAATCAGTGTCCTGGCTTTTTCCTTTACAAACACATCGTTAAATAACATTCAAATGCCTGACTGTGTCTGCAGGCTTGGAAGATTAAAGATGCTTTCTAAAACCCTGTGAAAGAAAGGTAATGAATTTAAGATGGAGAAAAAAAATGGATGAAGTTAGGACAGTCAAACTCAGGAAAAATCCTTAAATGAGAAGGCTTGAGTGAATGAAAAGTGCTCTGGCTGTACTTTGAATCAAATACTGGCATTCCAACTTTATATTGTAAACCTTTTATAGTCCTAGGCCTATTTCATTGCCCAATTGACCCCCCAAAATCCTACTCATTGCTCAATAACCTTAAAGTGGCAGCCAGATATGGGTTTGAATCTAGATTGTACCATAAACTGGCTGTGTGATTTGGGACAAGTCATTGGATTTCCTTCAACCTTCCTTTCCTTATCTATAAAACAGATAGTTGCATATACTTCACAAGATTGTTTTTTAAATTAAATGCAGTAACAAAGAGCTAGTACTGTGCCTGAAATATAGTGGGTACACTATTCATATTTGTCTCATTTATGTTAACTCTCTGGATTAATGTAATTATTTGAGGCATTCAATATCATAATCAGAATACTAATAAAAAGCAGAAGAAAATACTGGTTTACCAGAAGTATAATATGGATCAAATGGTAAAAAATTTCTAAATGTCACCTTATTGGTGGCTCAGTATACCATAAATTGAAAGACTTAATCTAGATTTAGAGATTATATATATATACATACACACACACACACATATATATACACACACGTGTGTGTGTGTATGCCATATTCGAGAAGAGTTACCTCTTTATAGTTCACTTTAAAATAATATTAGGTCATTTTTACTTGAAATGTATAAGTGGAACTTTTGGTATTATTGTATTTCCACTGAGACTTTAAAACATTTTTTGGTAGAAAAATATTATTATGAAAATTATGGTGTTACATTTTTGCTTCAGGGTTCCTTGCACTGGAATAATTTCAATTTGTGGGTTAGTATAATAATATGTGGGATTTGTTGTATGACTATACTGAGAAATTATACACTAAACCTAAATTACCACCAGTGTGGGTGTTTTTTGTTTTTGTTTTTTTTTTTTTGAGGAGAGACTTAAAAGTAAGTTTTTATTTCTTAAAAGGTTTATTGAGGGACGGGCGCAGTGGCTCATGCCTGTAATCCTACCACTCTGGGAGGCTGAGGCGGGAGGATTGCTTGAGCTCAGGAGTTCAAGACCAGCCTGAGCAAGAGTGAGACCCCCGTCTCTACTATAAATAGAAAGAAATTAGCCAAACAACTAAAAATAGAAAAAATTAGCCAGGCATGGTGGCGCATGCCTGTAGTCCCAGCTACCTGAGAGGCTGAGGCAGAAGGATTGCTTGAGCCCAGGAGTTTGAGGTTGCTGTGAGCTAGGCTGATGCCACAGCACTCTAGCCCAGGTAACAGAGTGAGACCCTGTCTCAAAAAAGAAAAAAAAAGGTTTATTGAGGTATAATTTTTATACAATAAAGCTCACCCTTTTTAGTGTGTAGTTCTATGAGTTTTGACAACTACCTAATTACCACCCAAATCAAGATACAGAGCACTTCCATCGCCTCCCCAAGTTCCCCCATATCGCTCTAAACTCAAATTCTCCCTGTCCACCAACCTTTGGCAACCACTGATGCATTTTCTACCCTATAGTTTTGCCTTTTCTAATATGACATATAAATGAAATCTTAAAATATGTAGCTGTTTGGGTCTAGCTTCTTTCATTTAGCATAATGCTTCAAGATCCATCCATATTGATTTCCTTCCTGTCTATTGATGAGTAGCATTTTGTTTTATGGATATACCACAGTTTGTTTATCCATTCATGAGCTGAAGGACTATCAGTGGGTTTTTAATTAAGTACATAACTTTGTGATGACTAGAGAGAAACATTATGACATTTTATCTTTTCTCTAAGACTAGATATTGAGGAAATTAAGGAGTAATATTTGAAAATTTTATAATTTCAAAAAATGATAGCTTTAATTCTAAGGATTAAATTCAAGAGACTCTTGGTTTAAGGAAAATGTAATTTTTGAAAAACATTTTAGAATGGAATGTGTATTTTTAATTAGGCTTTCCCTAGGTATTAGTATTTCTTAGTATTTAAGAACTTATTCTTCCTTTAGTATATTTCTGAACACATGTGTTCCATGATTTGGAACATTCCTAAGGTGCAGATATTATTGCTTTGGTTAGTGTAAATGAAGACGTGCAAAGGCAGAGGTAAAAGAGAAGCCTACCAGACACATAAAGCCACTCTGTTTCCTTGACAACTTCCAGGGTTCTGTGCCTAGCCACAATCTTCTGAACTTCTGAAGCTAATGCCTAAATCTGAAACTATTCTGCCTTGCTCCTTTTTTATCATTATCTAGAAACACATTTGATGAAACTGATTCTTTTTATAAAATCATTTAAGAAGTCTTAAAAATGGGACATCCATGGGTTGATTAGGAATTAGTTAAAAATTCTATAACTTGATAACTTTAAATATATCTATATATTATATATTTCCCACCCAAAGTCTATTTAATTGCTAAAGTAGCCGTAACCTTCTCTTTCCGGGGGTTTAGAAGAGTTCCTAAAGATGGATCAGTTGCATTTTTTTTTATTATTAATTTGGCCTTGGGCAGAGAAAATCTATTCTTTCAAATAGGTCTTTTGACATGCTTATTGAAGGTTAGTCCAATGTAGCTTAAAAGCCTCAAAAGTGGAAGCACAATTTTATTTTCTGTGAGGGAGACTGTTCTCCTTTCCCTCCACACTCCTAAATAAGTAGCTAATTGTTAAAAGGAACAGACTAAAGTGGTTAAAAAAAAAGTCTCAGTCTGCAAGACACTTCAAAACCAATTTTGAATTCCCTTCCTTCAAGGTGTGAAAAGTCTGTCTGACAGCAACAGAATGTAGACTTTGAACTTTTTCTTCAAAATGAGCCGAGGAAAAGTGCAAGATTGGGAAACTGAATTATCATAGAGGGCATTCACTGTTTAAGGTAGCTGATCAGTCAGTTTGGAGAGAGATTATACTCTTGTGTTTTCATTTCTTTCTAGGAGAAGTATTTTTGGTCTTTTCCCAGTTTAATTACTCCCCAGGGCTCAACTTCTGGTTTGGCTTTTTCTGGGGTTGGCCACCTTTCATTAGCCTGTGTACTTTCAGGCCAGCTTACCCAATTTAAAACTCTTGGTCCCGGAGCCCAGACATCAGATTATCAGACAGTTTATTTTCCTTTCTGTTTACTTTTCTGCATTCAAATTTTAAAAAGGAAAAGCATACCAAATCCAAAGAATTTGATATTTCTTGGTCTTTATTTTCTTCCTTCTGTAAAATAATCCAGGACCCAGCTGATTCCAGAAATGGAACAAAAATTGTGTACAGGATCGGGGAACTGGGGAACAAGGGCTTCTCATCCTTTTAGAGGAAACCCAGTAACCAAGAGAATTAGAAACCACATGTTTACTGCACAATTTAAACAAGATGTTTCCAGACAGCCCTTCCCCCACATCATTTAATTGGTTTTCATTTTGTCACTTTTCGCTGTAACTGAACCAAGTTCTTTGCTGATAATAAAAAATTGTGTAAAGAAGTAATTTTGAAGCTGTTCACATAAAGACATGCTGAAGCTATATTCTAGAATCTTTTTCCTAATAATATTTTCACAGTTTGCTAATAGTGTAGTATAATTCCCAGGGTTGCTCTCCAAATATTTTAGAATTTTAAATAGAGGTGGCATGCCAAAGTGCTCCAATTTGCACTGTTTAATAATCACTGTGCATACTTGACAAATGGGAAAATCACTTTTTTTTACATGTTATCATGTAAATGACTTGTAAACATGAAAAGAATTCTAAGAGTTTAGTTGCTTTCTAAAAAGAAGTATGAAATTTAAGTAAGAAAGAGGAATATATTTGATAGCAATTTAACACACTAAGACTTTCCTACTCCTATAAGACAAGTTTTGGTTTATCATCTAGAAAATGAGGATGACGCCTACCTCATAGGAATGTGGTGAGGATGAATTAATGATGTCTGCCAAATGCTTTTTCCATTTCAAGGATAAAATTGTCTGATGATTTTTACTATTATATAGTGTGCTTTCCTCATAGTTTGAAGGGTTATGAAAACTTGGTGCCATAAGAATCTGGAGACTGAATGGAGAGGAGAGAAATGGGCTGAGACCAGTCCTTGCAAGACCTTTGCTTGCTGTTCATGAGCACTTGAAAAAATGGAGGAGCCAAAGTGTGACAGTATGTAGCAACAATAATAACCACTGCCGTAACATGCTGCATCTCAACCAAAATGTAAAACAACTCTGACTCCTGTGGTAGATTTAATTCCTTTGGAGGCTCTATGGTTCCTATGCTTTTGATACCACTTTGGCTCCAGGGGCTGGTTTTCATCCTTGTGGGTACAGAAACACAGTTTATTCTTGTCATCAAGGGGTGTTTTGGTTCCAGTGAATGAATTCACTTTTAAAATCCCCACAAGAGACTAAATGTAAATCAGAAAGCTGGTTAATTAGTTTACTGTGAGAGTGGCCCCTAGGCTGACAAATGGGACCAGCTATCTGATAGGCACCCCACTTGGTAATGTAATCTACCACTTGGAAGCTTCATGAGCAGAAGAGTCACAGCAAAGAGAAAGAGAAATTGGGTTTCTAGGATGTTTCTATCGAGTTCTGGGATTCTAAAAACTCCCTGTTCTTTACTCTTGGTACATTTCTGTCTAAACAACTAAAATTGCTGCCTGGAACAGATCACTCTCTCCTGATTATGCTGTAGAAATTCTTATTCTCTTATTCTGTAATTTTTTTTTTTCTGGATTACATGTTGATGCTACAACTTTTAATTTCCATGCTTCTAAATCTTTTATTCTTTGACAATATATAATTTTAAGAATCCCTTTTATGTTGAGTGAATTTCATCTCTTTATTGTGTTAGGAAAGACTTGTTATAATAACCTAACTCTATCCCTAGCCTTGAGTCTCCCAGTTAGACTTTTCTGATCTAGACCCACAGAGTGTTAGAGTTGAACAAAATCTTAGAGATCATTTAATCTAACCCCTTCATTTAGTAAATGGGAAAGCTATGGCCCAGAAAACAAAGGGACTTTTGCCTAAGGTTAAAAAGTGAGTAAGTGGCAGAAATTGGAC
The DNA here is from genome assembly GCA_963574885.1 of Lepilemur ruficaudatus. Lineage (NCBI taxonomy): Eukaryota > Metazoa > Chordata > Mammalia > Primates > Lepilemuridae > Lepilemur > Lepilemur ruficaudatus. Next base: position 8,101 of record CAUYRT010029094.1, read on the forward strand.
TATAACTGGCTTTTAGTTTAGTATTTTAGACATAACATACCTTTTCTGGTTTACATGGCATGTATTTTACCTTCTTCCTAATTCCTGACACTGAAGCCAAGATCCAAATTAGTTTTGCATCTACTGAAATACTTATCCAATTTGTGTGTGTGTATATATATATATATATATATATATTTTTTTTTTTTTTTTGACAGATTCTCACTCTGTTGCCCGGGCTAGAGTGCCGTGGTGTCAGCCTAGCTCACAACGACCTCAAACTCCTGGGCTCAAGCAATCTTCCTGCCTCAGCCTCCCAAGTAGCTAGGACTACAGGCATGCGCCACCATGCCCGGCTAATTTTTTTCTATTTTTCGTAGAGATGGTGTCTCGCTCTTGCTCAGGCTGGTTTCAAACTCCTGAGCTGAAACGATCCACCCGCTACGGCCACCTAGAGTGCTAGGATTACAGGTGTGAGGCCCTGCATCCACCCCAATTTGTATATTTTTTATAAGATTTTTCTTTCTCATCAAGAACTATGTTACTTGATAGAAAATATCACATCTAACTGAGAGTGGTTTGTTTCTCCAAATTGTATACTGCCAACAGGAATGTTAATTAGTAAATTGACCTTTAGAAAAGCTCTGCTTTACTTTTTCAGGTCTATATTTTGCATCCACGTCCATCATGGGTAGTGCTGACCATACAGTCAAACCCCCATAGATATTTCTTGATAAATACACAGTTAAGCTTTGACTGAGAAGGGTGAGTCTAACTAATTGTACTGAAATTCATCCTAGATACTTTAGCACAGAGGTGAGAATTGATATTCCCTTATTCTAAAACATGTCTTAATTTAAAAATACCTCAAACTACTATTTTGAATCTTCAGGGTTCCTCATTTCTATGTCATAATCAGCCAACCAGCTACTCAAGCTCATACTCTGAAAGATGTCCTTCATACTTCTTTCCAAACTTCACCCTTTAAATCCCATTCATCGAGTCTTGACATATTTACCTCCAAAATGTAGTAAATCTGTTTAATTTTTATCATCTCGGATGCCATAGCACTAGTTTAAGCTACCATCATCTGTCACCTGGACAACTCAATAAGCTTAACCGGTCTTGTTTCTATGCTTATCTCCCTTTATCCCATACTTCAAACTGCAGCAGGAAGGGTCCTTGAGGAAACAGTAAGATCATATTTCCTACCTAATTTCACCCCCATCTCTAGCCCAGAAGGAAAATCTTTCAATTATTTTCTAATACACCTAGAATAAAGCCTGCTGCCATTACCATGCCAGTCCCATTTGCTCCTACTCTTATCCTTGCTTCCCATTTTCCAGTGATGGTAACATTTTAGTTCCTAAAACAAGCCAAACTCTTCCCGCTAGTTGGGCATTTGTCTACTCTGTTCTTCTTTGATGGTCCTGTTGGGAGATCCAGGGAAGCTTCATAAAGTCAGTATCTGAGCTATGATTTGAGAGACAGGTAGGATTCGCACAGAGAAGGATGATTCATTTTAAGATTACAACATGCAAACAATTTCCTAATTGATTTGGGAGTTTTGTTCAAATTATTATTTGAATTTGGAAGAATTTCATATTATTATCCACTCTGATTGATTACTTCAAGATGTCCCAACCTGTTAATAAGTGTTCTTTCTTGAATATTGAACCTTATCTGCTGCACTAATACTTTGCTCTCACTGTTACAGTTGATTATGTAGTCAGGTCAAAATTATTAATATACACCATTGAGACTGATAGTTAATAATAACTGCAAAATTTATTTCTTTTCAACAGCTTCACAATAGCATCCAGCCAATTAAACAATGAACCTAATAAAGTATAAAATATTCCCTACCTGTAAAAGAGATTGCATGCTAATTGTTGTTAACCTGGGAAATTATTCCTCTGAGTAAAATGGCACTCTTGAAGAAACATTTCTTCATTAAGACTACCAGGGCTCTGTTTAGTGTACTGAAATAGTAATTTACAGAGTGGTACCTTATTGGCCTCAGAAATTTAAAACAACTCCCAAAGTGCCTGACACACTCATTTTGTTTTCATCACCTCATATACAAGCAAAACAATCCAGAGCCAAATGTTTGATTGGATTATACAAGTTTGGGGTAACATATTTGACATCCACTTAGTTTATTTCTTAGGTTAATGATAAAATTGGTTTGTATTGCTTGAGGTCACACCAATTAAGACAAAATAAGTAAAAGGGGTATGTGTGTGTGTGTATGTGTGTGGTGGGGCGGGGGTGGGTGAAAGGTTGGGGGAACAGGCAGAAAACCAGTTTAGAGTGTCAGTCCTTCTGTAGATAATTCATTGTTTGCATAATCCACATTTAGAACTGACTACATTAAGTAAAATCCTAATTTAATGCAATGGGTCAAGATTGAGGTCATCCATAAGGGAGTTTCCATAGAAAGGGAAAGGCTGCCTTAATGTGCATAAATATTATAAGAGCTGGGTAGAATTTTAAGGGTGGTTAAATTTCCATCCTTTGTTGTTGAGACCACTCACAACTCCCCAATTCCCTGTCATTCACTTACCACCATCACTACCACCACTATGATAGTCACTTCCTGTTCTGATACAGGGCAGAGGAAGGCTAAAGGGAGAGAGAGAGACAGACAGAGAGAGAGAGAGAGAGAGAGAGAGAGAGAGAGAGAGAGAGAGAGAGAGAAAGAGAAATCAATAAGGTGATATAATTAGGTTTCTTGGTGACAAAGACATAATTGAGTAGATGGATATGATTCTTCTTTAGGACCAGCATAAGCAGGGCAGAAGCTGAAGGACAAGAAAACATGCTTTCACAATCTTAATAGGGGTGGGAACACATTTCTTATATTCCTCCAGCCACAGAAGCTTGTACTGTGTATAATAGAATTACATTGTCCAGTAAATAGAGTAGTAGGTTATGTACCCATGATCCTACTCATTAGCTGCTTGACAAACCTCCTAGCCAAGATCATCACAGAGAATCAGGAATTTCACAAAAAGGCTCTGAGAAGCCCAGGAAGAGATTAAAAATCCCTGCAATTAACAGTTATTTCTTTCATAGATTCTGAATACCTCAAGTTTCATTATACTTTTGAATAACTGAATTCATTGACTGATTAACAGTTTCATTCACTCATTCTTTTATTCCAGAAATAATATACCCTCACACATTGCTTAACAATGGGTATGCTTTCTGATAAATGTGTCATTAGGTGACTTCGTCATCATGTGAACATGTACTAACTAAGAGTGGTACAGTGTACTTACACAAACTTAGATGGCATAGCCTACTACACACCTAGGCTCCATGATATAGCCTATTCCCCTAGGCTACAAACCTGTACATCATGTTACTATACTGAATACTGTAGGCAATTGTAACACAATAGTATTTTTATATCTAAACATAGAAAAGGTACAGTAAAAATACATATAATTTTATGTATGTGTGTGTATATCTATATATGTATCTATTTACTATATCTATTGCATCTGCCAGGCAATCTGATGTCCTGGAGATACAGAGAGGAATAAGATGTGGTCTCTGTTTTTAAGGGGTTCTTACTCCAGTGTGACACAGACAAGTAAGTAGATGATGATAATACAGGGGACAGAGTTTAGTTCTGGTTCTCTGGTGGGAGCAAGAAGGCAGAGAACTGTGAGACTGCCTGTGAGGGAGCCTTCAAGGACATCAGACACGTGACCAATGAGAATGTGAACTCTTTGCCTTGCCTGAACACTGTAGGGAAATTAAGGGAAAATGCTGATGGACAAGAACAGATGAGCTCAGATTAAGTGACAGGAAAGGTGAGGCATGGTGGCAGATTTCTATTAATATATGATTTATTCATAGAGAAAAGAAAGAAAGAAACTGTAAAGTCTTTGGGGTTCTACTCAAGCCATTGCTAACAAAAGGAAGTTGATAATCTGGAAGTCTGGTTGGAAAGTACGATCAAGCTTCTGAGAAGAGATGGGGGCCTGCAACCAGTATAATGGGTCCCGATGCCTGCCCAGCCCTGGGGAGCCAGTCCTGAGATGTCAGCAGAGGGACTGCACTGGGACCTTTCGAAAATGTGTTTCTCTTTAGTCCCAGATTACTTTGAAGCTTTTTGCCTTGTTTAGACTCTTTAAAAAAATTAAAAAGGTGATCTCCATGACAAAATGGTACATGTGTTTTTGAAAATGCTGTAGCAAGCTGTCAAGATGATTTAGCAGATTCAGAAGAGCCTGATAAATTCCTCATAGCAAGTATCAAGGGAAAGGTACCTTTGAGTTTCCATCCTTATGTTACAGATGCTCTGAATGGTGAGCTTCCAAAGAAACTTTTGGAGCATCTAATATTTCTGAGAAAAGCATTCTGGTTCCCGTTTTACAGCAACACAAAGGCAGCCTTAGCAACTAATGGATTTTACATCTGGAAAAGGGGAAAAGAACAAAATATTTGGTCAATGACTAAAATATTTCCACATCATCTAGCCTTCAAAAGATCACCTATGAGACACTTCAGTTTTAGAACCATAGAAGTTAAATAAAGTAAGTAATTAATTCAAACTCTACTACTTTGGGAATACTTTTCAATATTCTGCCTAGTGTAGATTACACCGGGGAAAATGTGGAGTTGAATCAGGTGGCTCAACCACATAAGCTTGCCACTGCAGCTGCTTTTTGAAAGAGAGAGGGAGTTCATTTAATTTTAGGAAGGCCTCCCAGGGCTCAAGAAGGAGTAGAGCAGAAGGGACCAACATTTTAGTTCTTTTCTGAAGGATTTTAATTTATTTTCTCTTGTGAGTATCCAAAGGGGCTCTAGAATGCCCGCTGAAGCCCTTCTTTATCATCCTTTAAACCTTTGTGCTGCTTTCTTCTTCTAGGTGCCTGGGGAATGAAGAACGAAACAGAATAAGTATGGAGCGCAAATGATTTATATCAATGACTCTATATTGATATATATAGGTATGAGAGTCAAGGAAGAAAACTGTATTGAAACAATTTATATGCAATTTTCTAACCATTGGGATTCAGGTACTCAACAAATCCCAAGTCGATGTGGATTTGAGATCAGCGTGACCATCCCTTTTCAGAGCATTATTCACCTCTCCCTTCAACATTTTTTTTGGCTACCAAGTAGGAGAGGCCCAGGTGGGTTACTCTCTGGGTACTAGCTCAAGAACCAGAAGGACAATTTTTGAAGTCATTTTGAACATTAACAATGTCCCTTTGGGTACTCTTAACCTGTGGCTTTAGCCCGAAAGAAATTTGATTGTCAAGCTACCCCTTACAGATGATTTTGAAACAGATTTTAACCAAGCAGTTAAAGTTAACTTTATAATTGATTACAGTCACATTGCACCTGAGCTCATTTTGTATGGTCACTTTATCCAGGGCATTATCTTGCCAGAGGTGATTAGGTCAGTGTCTCAGTCCTGCTGCATTTTGTCTTGTCTTAATCTTTGATTTTCTTTTCCTTTGTCTTTCTTCTTGTGTTTGCTTCAGGAAGATTACAGCCCCTTAATAATAACTGTAAGTATTTGCTGTGTGGCAGACATCATCTTAAATGTTTTGGATGCATTATATGATTTAATTTTCTAAAAACCCAATGAGGTTGGTCCTATTTTTCTTTCCATTTAGCAGATGAGAAAACTGTGGCTTGGTGCACTTAAGTATTTAACTATAGTTGTCACCTTTTGCTGAGGTTACAAACAAATAATCCCAATATCTCTGGGCTTAAATCAGAGTCTGGCAAATTTTTTTTTTTCTTAAAGACCCAGATAGTAAATATTTTAAGCTTTGAAGGTCATGCAGTCTGCCACAACTACTCAACTCTGCCACTGTAGCACAAAGGCAGCCATATATACTGCGTAAACAGATAAACATGGCTGTGTTCCCCAAAAACTTTATTGATGGGCATGGAAATGTATATGTTATATGATGTTCATGTGTCATGAAATATTCTTCTTCTTTTGATGTTTTTTCAACCATTTAAAATGTAAAAAGCATTTTTTGCCCATGGGCTGTACAAAAATGGCGGTGGCCATGTTTGTCCCTGCAGGCTGTAGTTTGTGGACTCTTAAACTCCCATTATTTCTTGTTTACATTATATGAAGGCTGCAGTTCAGCTGTAGATCTGCTGGGCTCTATCCAGTTAGGCTATGAGTGGCTCCACAATTCTTCTCATTCTGGAACCCAGGCTGAAAAGTACTCACTATGTGGGGCATACTGTTTTCAAAAGACAAGAAAAAGAGGGACAGAGCCAAATTACACAAGATCATTGTCTTAGTCCATTTGGACTGCTATAAGAAAACTGCCATAGTCTGGGTGGTTTATAAACAAGAGAAATTTATTTCTCATGCTTCTGGAGACTGGAAAATCCAAGATCAAGACTCCAGCAGATTCAATGTCTGGTGAGGGCCTTCTTTTGTGTTCACAGAGGGTGCCTTTTTTCTGTGTCCTCACATGGTGGAAAGGGAGAATGAGCTCCCTCCAATTGATGAGGGCTCTGCCTAATCACCTCCCAAAGGCCCCACCTCCTAATACCATCACCTTCAGTGTTAGGATTTCAACATACGAATTTCATGGGGACATAAACATTTGACCTTAGTACCCATTTAAAGCTCGTCTGTGCTTATACATAGTATATGTCATGTCCATTCATATTCCATTTGCCAAAGCAGGCTAGATGGCTAAGTCCAAAAGCACCAGGGCAGGAAAGGAAGCCATGTTCAGGGAGGGAATGTATCATTGTAAACTAGTAAACTAGCAATACAATTTACCACTTGGAATAAGATTGTATGATGGGACTTGAGGTCCAGGGTTTCATACTCCAAAGTCTGTGCTCTTAGCCACTATGGTATGCTGCCTCCATCTTTGTTAGGCCTTCACTTCCCCTACACTGTCTTGACATTGCTCTTTACTATCTATTCAGCTTCTGTCTGTTGTAGCTCTCCTGTACCAGTATTCCTTTCCCTTGGAGTTTCTTTTACTGTTCTCTCAGTCTTTACTGCACTGTGTGGATTTCCTTGCACATTCTGCTGTTCTCCAGATGAAGGCAACAGGACTCACTGCATCACTCAGACCACAAAGGCACCCACTTAGGACGCCTAGATGCACACTTCACTGTTTTCCTTCTCATTCTCTGCATGAACGATGGAAAGGGCTATGCATCTCCTTCAGGAAGCTTGCTTGTTTCACTGGGAAAGGTCTGGATTCCTGACAGAGGACACCAGGAATAAGCTTCAATTGCTTTGTCGACCTTCTGCCATCAATCTCCTTCCAGAAAACAATAGTTGACATTTGTATCAGGCTTTATAGTTTACAAAACCTCTTCCTTATATTACTCCGCTTGAACTTCATAACCATACTGTGACAAGATTATTACCATTTTACAGATCAAGAAACTGAGTTTGAGAGAAAGTTCAAAGTTTTCTTGAGGATCATGGAGTTATTCAATTATTTAGTTAGTTAATGGTGAAGCTGGAACTCAAACCCAGGGGTCTTTCCACTTACCAGAAACACACCCTGTCTTTGATGTCTCCTAGTTTCCTCCCTTTAAAGCATTCTTACTACTGCTTTTAGGTAGGATTAGAGTCCTTCCTCCCCTGGGATTTCAAGAACCTTAAAAGGACTGGCAAAGTGAGGTTTAACTCTTTACTGTGCATTGTGTGAGGATTACATAAAAAGTCATAGTCTCTTGAAGGTAGAAAATTGTGATTGCTAGCAGACTGGAGTCCTAGCCTACCTACTTTCTGAGCTATTTCAACCTTCAGGATCTGGTTTAATTATGCCTCCTATGTAAAGCCCCTTACCATCTTCCCCAAGTAGAGGACTAAGTCATCCTCTCTTCTGTGCTCTCATAGTCCCCAGGCTCCCTTTTCCTGTAGACTCTATCACTGGGTTGTAATTGTTTATTTGCTAGTGTGTCTCTCCCACTAGGCCCTGTGATTACAGACCCTATCAGCTTCACCTTTGTACTCCCTATCACATCAGTTATCCCTCTGTCTTGCACTTATCTGGTCACTTACCTGTCTGCTCTACTGAACTCCACAAGGACAGGCACCCCACCCAAGTTCTTTACTGCTGTATCCCCATGTTTGTGCCAAGCATTGTGCCTGGCACATAGTAGATGTAAATAGCCAGTGAATGTTAGGCTTTGGTTGTTTTCCACTTTGAACCACCCTGTAGTTATAATTAGACGCAGTGAAAACCACCTTCTCCTGCCCAAATATTTTTATAAAGTAATCGAATAACCAAATCCAGAGGGCAATTGGAAAGGTGGCACCATTGTTATCTTGTTGGTCTCAATCTCAAGGGTTTGGCTAGAGATCGGAGTGGTGGTAGGTCTTGACTTCAATTCCAGGGATCCCAACCAAATGTGTTTCTTCTCTCACACTGTGTAGTCCCTTGAGGCCAGCAAGTGAACCACTTAGTAAAAGCTGAGTGGAGAGTGGAGAGGAAGGCAAACACCATTCCAATTCTTTTTGTTCCCTTACTCAGATTCCAGTCATCTGAGCAATATACTATTTAAAACCTTGAAAATCTGCAACATAGCACTGAAAAGGTGAAAGAGGAAAGCCCCTTTTATTAGCTTGCTTTCTGATGATGCTCTCACCCTACAAGCACTTGAATTCTGAAGCAAAACCCACCATAATATGAATAAGTTCCAATCACTCTGATTTGCAATTTTCCTGGTCAATGGAAAACCATTTTCTTGTCCATGAAAGTCCGTTTTTTCCCATCTGTACATGAACTCCAGTCAAAATTATTAGGAAACTCTTTTAGCCTGCTGAGCATAATCTATTCAAGCTCATGTTTGTCAGAAGCTACCAGAAGATTTGTGTTTTCTAGTAGACCCTCAGTATAATTCAATATGTGACGAACAAAGGTGCTCAGGCAAGGTTAAAATTAAGAGAGAGCATCTTTTATCCAATATGGTCAGAAATGCATCTTACAGATGGAAGCTATGACAGAATGCCAGTTTAAATAAGCAGCCCCTATGTTGTGCAAAACACCCACATATACTCCTTCAAACCTCAATGCACTCCACTCATTCTGTATTTCGTCATCATGGGCAGACAGAGAAATTCAAGCCAAGATGCATGATTTAGCAGATGTTTTGCAAAGGTTCCATTTTTTTGGTCATCAGCACATGTGGAGCTGTCAGGAGCCCTGTAAAGATTTTACAAGCCGTATAAGTCATAGTTTATTGAGCCTGGGATGGAATTTAATATATCATCATGGCTCTGGAAGTTCCCTCCTTTTTGTCTGATATAGTCTATAGCTTTATTTACCTTTAAATCAAAAATGTTGGATACAAAAATGAACAGGCAAAGCTCCCCTTTGGTGCCCTTGTGTTGTTGCTGCATGATGGCAATGCTCTCACTTTCTTCTTCAGGACTGCTGTTATCAGCAAGCTGAATTGGTATTTTAGCCAGTTTTTAGTTCATTTTATTTTTCTTCAGAGGAAATGTTTTTCAAAGTTTCTTAATGACCCTAAAGTTTTACAAAATTACCCAGCATTCCCATTTTACCAAAATTGTCATGCTGTATGAAGTTCTAATCATGCCAAAAAGAGTTTGGATGTTCCAAGATATTATAGCATTTATCAAAGCTGGGCTAAAAAGTGGCATACAAAGCTTTACGTAGAATCTAATATTCCAAGTAACTGGGATGCCTGGCCAGTTTAGTACACATATATGTTGAGCTTGTTTTGCCAAATTTGGAGAGTATGTGAGCAGATTCATTTGGAGTACTGGGAATAAAATAGAATAGAAATTGCAGCTGCCGTTTGTTGAACACATGGCTCTCAACAAGTTTGTGAGATGGAGGTCTTTTTCTTAAAGTCCCCATTTTATAGGTTAGGAGCCTGAGGCTTAGAGAGATGAAGTACCAGGCCTAAGATAACACAAGTCTTTGAGAGACTAGAACTGGGGTTTCTTGGCTTTTTACTACACCACAACTTTCCACTTTAGGAGAGACTGTCTGGCATAACCTTGGAAAAACTGATACATTGAAGCCAGACAGATATAGGCTTAAACCCCCTTAGGAAGAAATGCTTTTCCCTGTCATTTCTTCCCACCAATATCCATTTCTTCCTTAAAGCTTTTCCTGACCTTTCTTTTTCTCTTTTGCCCTCAACAACTACACATGTGTTACTGTCCTTCTTTGAATCCCTGGAACACATTGTTTGTAACTCTTGATCATAGATTTTTGTACTTGAACTATAATAATTTGTTCATTCTTTGATTTTTCTATACAGCTATCTTTAGGAGTCTCTTAAGCACAAGGCCATGTGCTCAATATTCTGGAGACTCAGAGATAAAATACATTCAGGCAATGCCTACAAGGAGTTTACCCTCTACTACAAGAGATAAGCCATGTTCTTTATTGAATAACTACTATGTTCCAGGTCCTGTGCTAGGCATTTTACAGGTATATGTCCAATTGATTCCTTCCAACAGTCCTGTTATAGAGATATTATAAATCCCATTTCCTTTTTAATGTTCTTTTTCTTTTTAAAACAATTTTTTCAATTTTCAATAACTGTGGGTTATAAATCACATTTCAAGGTGAGGAAACTGAGGTTAAGTGACTTATTCAAAGTCACACAGCTTAAGTGGGGAAGCTTGGATTTAAAGCCAAGTCTGATTGTCAAGGTCCGTGTTTGCTACTTCACTAAACTGCCTCTCTGTAGAATACTAGATGGAAAGTAAGTGAAAGTGCCAGGAGAGAGATATAGCAAATGTGCTAAGGGAGTTCAAAGGAGGAACAAAGTTCTCATAGTGGTCATTTTTGCACTCCTTCTTTTCTCTCCTCCCTCTATCCCCCAACCACAGGAACTGGAGACTCAAGCATGGGGATCATCTTTTTTCATCTTTGTGTGCTCAGTGCCTGACCCAGTGTTATGAGCACATGGCAGGAGTTCAGAGACGTGGGTGGAATTGAATACAGTGACTGATTGGGGGACAGTCAATTGGGGGACTGAATGGGGGACAATTGACAGTTGCTCCACATCATGTAGCATTCACTCTCCAACTGCAAACTTGCTGGAGAGCTCTAAGTGGGCTCCCTCTTGTGTGTGGCCCTGAGTGGGGATACAGTCAAAAAGGCAGAGAAAGGATTTAAAACACATTTCATTGTAGGTTTTGCTAATTTTTATTAGCTACATTTCTATGATTTTGGAGGGGGATTTTGGTACTTCTTTTGTACATGGAAATGTTTATGTATCAATAAAGGCATGCCTGAGTGAGACTTTAGGGAAGTCATTTCCTATCATATTTCTTTTCCAAGATAAATACTGGGTATTCTGTAATGATTTTGACTGTTGAATACTGTTAGGAGGCAGTACAATGTAGAAAGGGTAATACAGTGTAATGGCTAAACATGTACTCTTCAGAATCAGGTCAATATAGGTTTGAATTCTAGCTTTGCCACTTAGCAACTGTGGGAACTTGGAAAAGTCATTTAACCTCCCTGAGCCTCAGTTCCTTCATCTTTAAGATGAGGTTAATGATAAGAGAAAATATTTGCAAGCCTTACATCTGATAATGGGTTAATATCCAAAATACATAAAGAATGCAAACAACTCAATAGCAAGAAAACAAATAACCTGATTAAAAAGCGGGTGAAGGGCCGGGCAAGGTGGCTGATGTCTGTAATCCTAGCACTCTGGGAGGCCGAGGCGGGTGGATTGCTCAAGGTCAGGAGTTTGAAACCAGCCTGAGCAAGAGCGAGACCCCATCTCTACTAATAATAGAAAGAAATTAGTTGGCCAACCAAATGTATATAGAAAAAATTAGCCGGGCATGGTGGTGCATGCCTGTAGTCCCAGCTACTTGGGAGGCTGAGGCAGAAGGATCACTTGAGCCCAGGAGTTTGAGGTTGCTGTGAGCTAGGCTAACACCATGGCACTCTAGCCCGGGCAACAAAGTGAGACTCTGTCTCAAAAAAAAAAAAAAAAAAAAAACAAGCGGGTGAAGGACCTGAATAGATGTTTCTCAAAAGAAGACATAGAAATGGCCAATAGGTATATGAAAAAATGTTCAACATCACTAACCATCCAGGAAATGTACATTAAAATCACAACAAGATATCACCTCATACCTGTTAGAAAAGCTTCTATCAAAAAGACAAAAAATGACAAGTCTTGGCCATGAGAAAAGGGAACAATTGTACGCTCTTGGTGGGGATGTAAACTGGTATAGCCATTATGGAAAACAGTATGGATATTCCTTAAAAAATTAAAAATAGAACTATCATATGATCCAGTAATTCCACTTCTTGGCATATATCCAAAGGAAATGAAATCAGTATGTTGAAGAGTTATCTGCACTTTCATGTTCATTGCAGCACTTTTCATAATAGCCAAGATATGATATCAACCTAAGTATCCATTGATAGGTAAATGGATTAAAAAAATGCAACACACACACACACACACGCAATGGAATACTATTTGGCCTTAAAAAAGAAGGAAATTCTGTCATTTGTGGCAACATGGATGAACCTGGAGAACACCATGCTAAGTGAAAAAAGCTAGGCATAGAAAGACAAATACTGCATAGTTTCACTTACACGTGGAATCTAAAAAAGTTGAACTCATAGAAGTAGAAAGTAGAATAGTAGTTACCATATGCTAGGGGTGGAGGTGAGAGAGGGAATGCAGATATGTTAAAAAGGTACAAAGTTTCAGTTACACAAGAAGAATAAGCTCTGGAGAGCTAATGTACTGCGCAATGGCTACAGTTAATAATATCGTATTGTATACTTGAAATTTGCTAAGAGAGCAGATTTTAAATATTCTTGTCACCAAACAATGATAAGTAGGTGTAGTGATGAATATGTTAATTAGGTTGATTTAATCATTCCACAATGTATACATATATCAAAACATCACAGTGTACTCCATAAATATATACAATTTTTGTCAATTTTAAAAAATTAAATTAAAAAAACTAAAAACAAAGGAATGAGGATAATGATAGTTCTTGTGATGATTGAATGAAGTGATACATGTAAAGTATCTAACACATATAAAACTCTCACTGAGTATTAGGGATTATAATGATAAGCAGCCCATTTAATTGAGACAAATTCTGACTTATTTTCACCATTTTCCAATAGTACTCAGCAAATGCATTCCTTCCTATACCCTTATTATCAAATACGATTTTCAAGGAATGCTACTGTCACATATGGAAAACACAAGTCATTTTCATCATGGAAATGTTGTGCCCAATAATACACAAAAGAAGAATTTCTTCTCTTTCTTTCTTTTTCCATTTTTCTTAATTTCTTGACAATGAGAGAAATGGCACTGTGAGCTCTAGGAAGATAAGTTGTGCTGTAAGTGAAAAGTATGCAATCTCCTTAGAAATTACAACAAATTGCAAGTGAAAGCCTGCACTGTAGATAATTAGGCTGGGAAGACAGAAGTAAACCAAGATTGTCCTACAGGAATCTGGACATATGGCACCCCGTACAGAGGTTATGAGTACAAACTTTGGAGTTAAACAGACTTGAGTTAATTGAGGGTCTGTTTTGCTCTCCTTCTCTACATCTTTTTTATGTCTTCCATGCTGTCTATTCTCTTATGTTGTTGGCATCCTGTAGTCTTTTAAGAATACAGGCTCTGGAGTCCAAATAGTTCTGGGGTCCAATCCTGCTCCAGTCCTACTGGCTGTGTGATATTGGACAAGTTATTTAATCTTTCTGAGCCTCAGTTTCCTCAACAATAAAATAAGTGTAATGATAGTACCTATATCATGGCGTTTTAAATATTGTGATGGGGAGGGAAGAGGAAAGGAGAGGTAAAATCCTACCTGACAGGTACAATAAACATTATTTGGGTGATGGGCACACTTATAGTCCTGACTTAAGCATTATAAAAGCTATCTGTGTAACAAGAACATTTGTACCCCCTTAATATTTTGAAATTAAAAAAATAAACAAAGATTGTGGTCAGTAAATATGAAAGACTTTCCAGGTGGGAATATGTGAGACAGATGTGATTAGAGTGCAGAGTGTGTCCTGAGGGATGAATGAGAGAGAAGATTGGCTAGGTAAGGTGAGTCCAGGTTATGGAAGGCTTTGAAAGTCAGGCAAAATATCTGCATTCAATGTATTAGTAACCGCAGTACTGGTTCCATCTTTAGGTCTTTGCTCAAATTTCGCTTTCTCAGTGAGGCCTTCCCTAACAATCCCAGTGGTGAACAAAGCAGACAAAAATCCCTGTCCTCATGGAGCTTTTAGTTTGGGATTGGGGTGGGGTGGGAAGAAAACAGATACACATAATATTGTCTATTAAATGTAATGAAGAAAAAGAAGAGGCTGCTAATGGGCCTAATGGTAGTGGGAGGGGGACATGAGCTACTTTACACTAATATTAAGTGATCAGGGAAGTCCTTTTCAAGGAGGTGAGACTTCAGCGGAGATCTAAAGTTTGAGAAGGACTTGCATGAAAAGAAGGGGAGAAGCATTCCAGGGAGAGTAAATAGCATATGCAAAAACCCCAAGGCAAGAAGGAAAAATCAAGAAGAGGCCATTTTGGCTGGAGAGTAGTGAGCTATGAAGACAATAAAGCAGGATGATGTGATAGGAAGTGACAGGAGTGGAGGAAGGGGCAGGTCCTTTAAATAAGGGGTCATGGAAGGCCTCTTTGAGGAAGAGACATTGAATTAAGACCTAAGCAGAGACAAGGAATCAGCCATGCAAAGATCAGGAGAAAGAAATTTCCAGACAGAAAGAATGGCCACTGCAAATGCCCCTACGTGCAGCATGCTTAGCCCGTTGGAGAGAAAGCAAGGAGGCCATTGTGGCTGGAGTAGAGGCAGGGGGTAGGGAGTGGGAGGAGATAAAGCTGGAGAGCTGTGAATGAGCCTTGCTGGCCATGGTAAAGACACTGGATTTTACTCAAAGTAAGATGGGAAGCATTGGGTGGGGCAGGGGGGGAGGTATTGTGGGGGAGCTTTGAGCCAGGAGCTTAGGCATTTGGGTATGAAGCACTCAGCATAGTGACAGAGCCTCAGTGTGTGTGTGTGTGTGTGTGTGTGTGTGTATGTGTAGGAAGAGGAGGGGTGTATCTTGATCATGTTGATGAAGCCTCAAGCTAGAAATGCAGGTGGAGAAGATAAAATGTATTAATAGCATAATACATATTTTAGGTGATTTGGGGGTGATGCCAGAGCACATTGATGGGAGTCTTTATTAAGTTAGTCTGTGTTTGGGTTGTGATGGCTGGAATGAATTGTACTGGGACAGAACGTTGGTGGCATCTCTATTTAAAGGATGAAAAAATCCCCACTCATACTGCAATATGATTGGATTTGTAAAGGTAGATCTGCTGTCTTTCTATGTTTTCCCTCTTTGGTAGTCTGTCTTCTATTTGATATTTTCCTTTCAACATTAAAATCCCCTGACACAGGGCATTTTAGGGCTCAAACAGATGTCAGCTAATCTAGGCAGGAACAGTACATTCTTGCTCAGGACAAAAATTCGTTTGTAATATTTCTTGAACATAGAGATCATATCTTCCATGGTTTCATATTCCCCTCAGTATAAAGCATAGAATAGTCTTACAGCCTAAGATACTCAATACATGCTGAATTGTCTTGAACTCAATTTCTAAAGCCCAAGATATTTTGTGATTACTCCCATTCTAGCCCAACAGGGCTACTCCAAATTTCTACATAATTTTTTTGGAGGACAGAAATTGGTTGGGTGGGGTCCATATTTGGGGTGACTGGAGGGGAACTGCCTTAAGTTTTCTAACTATTGTGACTGATACAAGAAGAGAAATGTGAACTCTATCCACCACCTACCCTCTTCATTCAGTAATACATTTAGTTTATGAAATATGTAGTATATATTTTTTCTTTTTCTAAGAGATGAGGTCTCAAACTCCTGGGCTCAAGTGATCCTCCCACCTTCGCCTCCCTAGTAGCTGGGACTACAGGCGCAGGTCAACTTGCCCAGCTGAAAATATGTATTTTTTTCTTAAAAGCAAAGAAGGCAAAAGGGAGCCCAATAACTTATACTTTGCCAGTCTCATCACTGCCTTAACACAGCTCCCTATTCAGGTAGTGAAGGAGAATTGTATATTCTCACTGGGAAATGGGACACATGCCAATGGTTGCAAAGAGCTCAGTGGTTTTCCTGTGTGCTTAGATCTGGACTGGCCAGTCTAGCATGGGGATCAGATCAGGGACTAGTAAATGTCATTTTGTTTTGACACTATATTGACATGAGAGGAAAGAGGTGTCTATTTCATGAGATTAAAAAGAAAGGAATGCATTGGAAAAGTTTGAGCTTGATGTATTATTAACAGAAGAATATATGATTCATTCAGGCTGGGTTTTAAAACATCTCAGAACTAGGATTGTCCCAAATCTGGCAATGGTTTAGTTATGTAGTGATGGAAAAGGGCAGGAAATGTACAGGAGCCAATTACTAAAAGCAGTTTAATTTCATGGATATAGAGGTATTTTTTACATATAGGTACAAATTCATTCTGTAGAATAGATTTGTTTACTACAAAGTCTATATTTGTCTATAATAACAATGCAGTTACCAATTATTTAGCAGGTTTTATGTGTCGGGCATTGAGCCTAAATGCTTTATATGCATTATCTCACTTAATTCTCATAAAAGTCATATGAAGTAGGTGCTACTATTATCTACTTTTTACTGATGTGGAAACTGAGGCTCAGAGTGCCAGTAACTGGCCCAAGATCACACAGCTAGTAAGTGGCAGAGCCAGAATTCTGAGGTGAATCCTTGGCCTGAGGGCTTTTAATAAGACTAGAACCAACAACTCTGAGGATGAAGACATGGTCCAGTTTCTAAAATGAGGTAGGTAAAGGAGTACATCTCAAGGACTCTGTGGTATGTGTGGAGGTTTTAAGTTCTTTAACAGAGAAAGCAAGTAATTTTCATTCTGCCTCTTAAATAATGATTGCTTAATTGCCTTTTAACGCTTGCAGCCACTTAGTGGTTAAGTGATGTCTGTTAGAAAATTCTCTTGGCAGTCGCTTTTTGAGAAAGATGATCAAAAGCACACCAAGAATGCCAGTGAATGTCATCACTATTTACTTAGTATAAATTTACAATAACAGGAAAATATGTTCCTGAAAATAAAATATCATCTAAGGAATTTAAAGAATTGAAAATGATTCCCATCTTTGTTGTTTGGCCTTACCTTCCTTTAAAAAACAAACAAACCTGTTTATCACGTTGTCATAGGAAACAATGACCGTGTTGATAAAAAAGAAAAGGTAAGCTTAGGTAGGAATAATAAATAACTATCATCTTGGATGAAAAGCCTTTGTAAAAAGTGTTTTTTTTTAAATCCTTAAAATATTCTTTTGAAGAAAGGCATGTGGCTTAAGAGTTAATTGATAAATAAGACACCAATGAACTGTACCTATGTCTACTTACTGTCAAAATAACATCAAAATTGATAGTTAAGTTGCTCCAAAATTAGGTCAACTTAGTTGCTTTCACTTTCTCCCCATGCACTATTTGTTCCCACTGAATCAGTTGCTCCCCAGATACACCCTATGCTTTATTAACTTGGTGTCTTTCCTCATACTGTTCCCTTTTCCTAGGATTCCTTCTCCCTCCATTGTCATATATCTAAATCCCCACCCATTCTTCCAGGTTAGCTCAGGTGTCTCATCCTTTATGAAGCTGCTCTGATCCCCTCACTGAAGCAATGTCTGTCTCTCCATCCTCACTTCCCTAACACTAGCAATCCCATAGAATTTCACTTTTATAGTTTTTGAGGCCCCTCTCACTTTCCACCTTAAAATTTAGTTTTTAATTTGTCGTAGGTCTTCTAAGTTTCCTGCAGTCAGAACTCTTTTTCACTCAAATACCAAGTGCAATGCTTTGAATATAAATGTCACTCAGAAACATTCATTTAGATTTGAGTGCCTTATATGTGCCAAACACTGGGTTTGCAGGGTGAGTGAAACAGTTCCTGCTCTCCAGGTACTCATGAGAGACAGACATGTTAGCATAAAGTTTCAATATGATCTGGAAAGTCTTACATTAGAGTCATGAACAGGGCAGTATGGGAGCCCAGAGTTAGGGCTTGACCCAGGAGAAGGCCTAGATTGGAAGATGGGCAGTCCTGTCCAGAAAATGGGATATACAAATCTATGATTTCAAGGTGAGGCCATTCTGGAAGATGGCAGTATCCAGGATGTGACCATGACATCTGAGTAGGCAAAGGAATGTGAATATAGGATATGGGATTACATTTCTAACTGGCCAATGATGCCAGGAATTGGGGTAGAAAAAATACTAGTAAATTAGATGCCTGAGTCCTCAGTGAATGAAGGGGAACATCCAGGAGAGAGGTATGTTGTCACCCTGGTAAGGAGTAAAAGGCAGATGTGCAGATACTATGAACCTTACGGTAGAGGGGCTTTTCATGAAGCTGTGCAGTGGCCTGGTAAGGGCAATGAAAAGGCAGGAGGGTGTTGGTTCCCTGTGCTACCCAACTTTCTCTACTCCAGATTTGGATGTTTAGAGATTAAGCAGCTTTAGTTGAAGAGAGATGCTTGTTGAGGCTCATTGTCTTTGTAGAAAGGCAGGTCTTCCTTAGGGCAGGAAGTAGAAGGTGTTCTGCGAGAACACTGAGGGTATAGAGATGCTTATTTACAAGTTGAATGAATGTAGATAAAGATGATAAAATAGGAGAGCTGGAGGTGATCTCATTAGTGATAGCCTAATCTACCTTTATCATTTTACGTTTACTCTGAGGCCTAAAGAAAAGATGTAACTTTATTCCTTGGCCTTCCATAACTAAATTTAAAAAGGTTTTCTAGTAAGTGTTTTGATACATAGATTCATGTTTCTTAGAGTATGCTTGAAGCATATGAATAACCCATAAAGGCCTCCTGAGGTAGGCTGTGGGCTATTTCATAGTACAGTGTTTCTAACATAATAAACCTATAAAGTGTACAAATGTGATGTTTTACATTAAGAACCTACATATGAAATTCAATAAACATGTATGAATAACTCATTGATATTTATCACAGCAGCATGTTCTTCCTAGATATTTTGGATGATTCCTTCTCCAGCTCCCCTCAGCCCTAACCCAATAGTGAGTCTTTTGACTATATATGGTCCTTGAAGCTTCAACCCACATCACTCTGCTGAAACAGCCCTCAGTAAGGTCACCAAAGACCATCAGGTCACAAAATCTAACAAATGCTTTTCATTCCTCATCTTATTCAATCCCTCAGTAACCTTGATACGGACAATCCTTCCTTCCTTCCTGAAATACACTATACCCTTGTCTTCTATGAAACTACAGTCTTCTGGTTTTATTTGCCCACCCCCCTTTTTTTACTCTTTTGTAGGTTTATCCTCCTTTACTTGGTTATTAAGCATTAAAGTTCATCAGGGTACTGTTTGAGGTACTCTTATTATCTCACTCAATACTCTTTCTCTGAGTGATCTAATCTATTCCTACGGCCTAAAGTATCACCTTTATGCTCAGGATGCCAAGATTTTGATCTCCAACCCAAGTTTCTTCTCATAGCTTTATTTATTTATTTATTTATTTATTTATTTATTTATTTATTTATTTATTTATTTATTGAGACAGGGTCTTCCTCTGTCCCCCAGGCTAGAGTGCAGTGATGTCATCATAGCTCCCTAGAAACTCAAACTCCTGGACTCAAATAATCCTCCTGCCTCAGCCTCCAAAGTAGTTGGGACTACAAGCACACACCACCATGCCCGGCTAATTTTTCTGTTTTTTGTAGAGACAGAGTCTCACTCTTGTTCAGGCTGGTCTCAAACTCCTGGGCTCAAGCGATCCTCCTGCCTTGGCCTCCCAAAATGCTAGTATTACAGGCGTGAACCACTGTGCCTGGCCCTCTTCTCTTAGTTTTAACCTTCATGTCTTACTCAGTATCTCCACATGGATATCTCAAGGTCATCTCGAATTCAACTGGCCTGAGAGTATACTCATGAGCTCCTCCCAAACTTGCTCCTCTTCCAGTGTTTTGTATCAGAGTGTCAAAACCATCTACCCCATTGTATAAGCAAGAAAACCGAGTCATCTTCAACATTTTCTTTTTTCTCAACTCCCACATTAAATTCATCAACATGTGCTGCTAATTTTACCTTGAAAATAGGTAAACTATCTCTCAAACTCATTCACTTATCTCCATCTCCATTAATACCAGCTTCAGTCAAGCCACTGGAGTAGACTTTTTTTTGATAACAGCTTTACTGAGATATAATTCACATATCACAAAATCCACCCATTTAAAGCATACAATTTAATGGTTTTTAGCATGAGCATACCTCATTTTATTCACTTCATTTTGCTTCACAGATTTTGCATTTTTTTATAAATTGAAGGTTTGTGACAACCTTGCATTGAGCAAGTCTTTTGGCACCATTTTCCCAATAGCATGTGCTCATTTCGTGTTTCTGTGTCACATTTTGCTAACCCTTGCAATATTTCAAACTTTTCCATTATTATTATATCAGTTATAGTGATCTTTGGTCAGTGATCTTTGATGTTACTGTTGTAATTGTTTTGAAGCACCACAAACCTTGCCCGTATGAAACAATAAACTTAATTGTTAAATGTTATGTGTGTTTTGACTACTTCACCAACTGGCCATTCTCTCTTTTTCCCTCTCTTCTTGCCTCCCTATTCCCTAGACAGAAAAATATTGAAATTAGTCCAATTAATAATCCTGTAATTGCCTCTAAGTGTTTATGTGAAATTCTCTCCCAAGTCTCTCACTTTAAATCAAAATCTAGATATGATTAAATGTGGTGAGGAAGGCATGTCAAAAGCCAAGATAGGCCAAAAGCTAGGCCTCTTGTACCAAGTAGTTAGCCAAGTTGTGAATGCAAAGAAACATTCTTGAAGGAAATTAAAAGTGCTACTCCAGTGAATACACAAATGATAAGAAAGCAAAATAGCCTTATTGCTGCTATGAAGAAAATATTAGTGGTCTGGATAGAAGATCAAACCAGCCACAACATTCCCTTAAGCCAAAACCTAATCCAAAGCAAGGGCCCTAACTCTCTTAAATTCTGTGAAGACCGAGAGGTGGTAAGCTGCAGAAGATAAGCTTGAAGGTGGCAGAGGTTGGTTCACGAGGTTTAAAGGAAGAAGCCATCTACATAACAAAGGTTCAAGGTGAAGCAGTGAGTGTTGACGTATTATAGAAGTTGCAGCAAGTTATTCAACAGATCTAGTTAAGATAATTGATGAGGATGGCTACATTAAACAACAGATTTTTCAATGTAGCCAACCAGTCTTATATTAGAAGAAGATGCCATCTAGGACTTTCATAATTTGAGACGAGAAGTCAATGCCTGTCTTCAAAGCTTCAAAGGCTGCTTCTCTTGTTAGGGGCAAATGCAGCTGGTGATTTTAAGTTGAAGTCAATGCTTATTTACCATTTTGAAAATCCAAGGGTCCTTAAGAATGATGCTAAATGCGATCTGCCTGTGCTCTATAAATGGAACAACAAAGCCTTGGTGACAGCACATCTGTTTACAGCATGGTTTACTGAATATTTTAAGCCCACTCTTGATACCTACTGTTTAGAAAAAAGATTACTTTCAGAATATTACTGCTCATTGACAATGCACCCAGTTGCCGAAGAGCTCTAATGGAGATGTACAAAGAGATTAATGTTGTTTTCATGCCTGCTAACACAGCATCCATTCTACAGCCCATGGATCAAGGAGTAATTTCAACTTTCAAGTCTTATTCTTTAAGAAATATATTTTGTAAGGCTATATATAGCTGCTAGAGATGGTGATTCTTGTGATGGATCTAGGTAAAATCAATTAAAAACCTTCTGGAAAAGATTAACCATTGTAGATGCCATTAAGACCATTTGTGATTTATGGGAGGAGGTCAAAATATCAACACTATCTGGAGTTTGGAAGAAGTTGATTCCAACCATCATGGATGACTTTGAGAGGTTCAAAAGTTCAGTGGAGGAAGTCACTGTAGATGTGTTAGAAATAGCAAGATAACTACAAGTAGAAGTAGAGCCTGAAGAAGCTGTATGTGACGGCATGTGTCTGTAGTCCCAACTACTAGGAAGGCTGAGGCAGGAGAATTGCTTGATCCCAGGAGTTCAAGGCTGTAGTGTATTATGATTTTACCTGTAAATAGGCACTACACTCCAGCCTGGGCAACATAGTGAGATTCCATCTCTAGTAAATAAAAAAAACATGAAGAAGTAGAGCCTGAAGATGTGACTGAACTGCTGCAGTCTCATGATAAAATTTTAATGGATGAAGAGTTGCTTTTTTTTTTTTTTTGAGACAGAGTCTCATTCTGCTGCCCAGGCTAGAGTGAGTGCCGTGGCGTCAGCCTAGCTCACAGCAACCTCAAACTCCTGGGCTCAAGCAATCCTTCTGTCTCAGCCTCCCAAGTAGCTGGGACTACAGGCATGTGTCACCATGCCCAGCTAATTTTTTCTATATATATTTTTTAGTTGGCCCATTAATTTCTATTTTATAGTAGAGACGGGGTCTTGCTCTTGCTCAGGCTGGTTTCGAACTCCTGACTTTGAGCGATCTGCCCACCTCTGCCTCCCAGAGTGCTAGGATTACAGGCATGAGCCACCGCGCCCGGCCAAGAGTTGCTTTTTATGGGTGAGCAAAGAAAGTGGTTTATTGGATAGAATCTACTCTTGGTCTCCTGGTGAACATGGTTGAAATGTCAACAAAGGATGTAGAATATTGTATAAACTTAGTTGATAAAGAAGCAGCAGGGCTCGAGAGGACTGATGCCAACTTTGAAAGAAGCTCTACTGTGGGTAAAATGCTATCAAACAGCATCTCATGCTACAGAGAAATCATTCATGAAAGGAAGAGTCCATCAATGCAGCCAACTTCATTTGTTGGCTTATTTTAAGAAATCACCACAACCTTCAGAAACCATGACCCTGATCAGTTAGCATCCGTCAACACTAAGACAAAATGTTCTATCAGCAAAATGATTGTGACTTGCTGAAGGCCCAGATGATCATTAGCATTTTTAGTAATAAAGTATTTTTAATTAAGGAATATACTTTTATTAGACATAATGCTATTTCACACTTAGGCTACAGTACAACATAAACATAACTTTTATATGCACTGGGAAACCAAAAAATTCGTGTGACTCATTTTATTGTGATATTAACTTTATTGTGGTGATCTGGAACAAAAGCCATAACGTCTATGAGGTATGCCTGTATATTCACAGAATTGTACAACTATCACCACTATCTAATTTTAGGAGATTTTCGTCAACCACCAAGGAAACCCTGTAACCGTTAGCAGTCTCTCTCAATTCTCCCTACTCACCTCATGCCCAGCCCTAGGCAACCATTAATCTTTCCGCCTCTATAGATTTGCCTGTTCTGGACATTTCGTTTAAATGGGATTATATAGTATGTGGTCTTTCATGACTGGCTTCTTTCACCTAACATAGTGTTTCAAGTTTTATCCATGTTGTAACATGTAATAGTACTTTGTTCCTTTTATAGTGGAATATTATCCCATTGTGTGAATATACCACATTTTGTTTATCTATTCATCTATTGATGGCCATTTGGGTTGTTTGTACTCTTTGGTTATTATGAGTTATGTTGCTATGAGCACTCATGTACAAGTTTTTGTGTGGGCATATGTTTTCGTTTCTATTGGAAATGAGACTGCTGGGTCATATGGTAACTCTATGTTTAACTTTTTGAGGAACTGCCAGACTCTTTTCTAAATGAGCTACATAATTTTACATTCCCACCAGCAGTGTATGGTTCCAATTCTTCCATATCCTTGCCAAGAGTCATTATTATCTGCCTTTTTGATTCCAGCCATCCTAGTGGGTGTGAAGTGGTAGCTCATTGGTTTTGATTTGCATTTCCTTTAAGACTAATTATGTTGAACATCTCTTCATGTGCTTTTTGGCCATTTGTGTATATTTGTTGGAGAAATGTCTATTTAACACTTCTTTTTCCATTTAAAAAATGGGTAATTTATCTTTTTTATTGAGTTGTAAGATTTCTTTATATATTCTGGATGCAAGTCTCTTATCAGATGTATGATTTGCAAATATTTGTCTCCCATTCTGTGGGTTGTCTTTTCACTTTCTTTATAGTGTCTTTCAAAGCACAAATATTTATAATTTTGATGATGTCCAATTTATCTATTTTTTTCCTTTGGTAGCTTGTGCTTCTGGTATCATATCTAAGAAACTATTGTGTAGTTCATACTCATGAAGATTTATACCTATATTTTCTTCTAAGCATTTTGTAGTTTTAGCTCTTAAATTTAGATCTTTGATTCATTTTGAGTTAATATTTATATATAATGGTAGGTAGGAATCCAACTTTAACTTTTAGCATGTGGATATCCAGTTGTCCTAGCATTATTTTTCAAAAAGACTATTATTTCAATTGTCTATTATTTCAATTGTCTTGGCTCCCTTATCAAAAAATTGAGCATACAACATCTCTAATCATCAGGGAAATGCAAATCAAAACCACAATGAGATATCACTTATCTCTAGTGAGAATGGCCTTTATCAAAAAGTCGCAAAACAATAAATGTTGGTGTGGATGCAGAGAGATAGGAACACTCATACACTGCTGGTGGGACTGCAAACTAGTGCAACCTCTGTGGAAAGCAATATGGAGATACTTTAAAGTGATACAAGTAGATGTACCATTTGATCCAGCAATCCCATTACTGGGCATCTACCCAAAAGAACAAAAGACACTCTATAAAAAAGACACCTGCACTCGAATGTTTATAGCAGCACAATTCACAGGTGCAAAGTTGTGGAAACAACCCTAGTGCCCATCAATACATGAGTGAATTAATAAAATGTGGTATATGTATACCATGGAGTACTATTCAGCTATAAGAAACAATGGTAATATAGCACCTCTTGTATTTTCCTGGATAGAGCTGAAACCCATTCTACTAAGTGAAGTATCCCAAGAATGGATAAACAAGCACCAAATGTACTCAC